>JAPFSE010000143.1:0-65120 GCA_030777785.1 Beauveria caledonica | reverse complement strand
CTGCCCGACCCGGCGGCGGCGGGTGGCAGCGTCGACGACGACACCGAGGCGTGGGTCGCGGCGCTGCGCGCGGCCAACGGTGGGCAGCCGCTCAAGTTTTGCGTCGTCTACTCGGGGTTTCGTGCCGCCGATCCGGACGTGGCCTGGCTGTTTGAGCCCAAGATTGCGACGCCGACGCTGCACATCCTCGGCAGCCTTGACACCTCTGTGGACGAGGCCAGGAGTCAGACGCTGATCCAGGTCTGCGAGGACCCGCTGGTCGTCACTCATCCGGGCGGCCACCATGTGCCTGTCGCTAGGGAATGGATTATGCCCTTGGCTGGCTTCATCAAGCAGCACGTATACGACAAGGAAGTCAAGGCAGAGCTGTAGTGCCACTTATGAAGCACAAACGTAATGACATAGACGGACATAGACCACTTTAGACCATGATTTCAGTCTCGACAGTATTACACGTTCACATTGTTTTGATTCTTCCGCTTGCCGTTCTTCCTCTATATTTCGGCTGCCTGTACAATTACACCGCCTAGACCTTCGCGCTTCCTCTCCAAGGTACTCTATTTTGCGCTTGTGGGTTGAATGCGCGCCATCATTTCCTCCTTGGTGATAAGGTGGTCAATTCTCTCCAGCAAGCCGAGCAGGCTCTTCATGTTATGGCTCCATTCGTTCAACACATCATCTGCATCCCTAGGCGTAGAGAAGCTGACGATACGTGCTGGGCGGTCGATTCTTGCGTATACCGTCTTTAAAGTGACCAGCTCGCTGATGTACTTTTCCGTCTCGTCTTCTGTCAGATCGAGGAGCGTGGTAAGGCGCCCCATCTGGATACGGGTGTAGTACTTCGCCACTACGCGAACATTGTGCTCAATGACGCGTTTACGAAGATCTTGCCAGCGCTGGTGCGCCTTCTCGTCCGAAGAACTGGCCTTGGCGTCAAAAACATCGCTGCTGCACAGGTGCGGGCCAAACTTCTTTGCAACTTCAGGCCAGCGCATCAGCTCATGGATGGTGAATAGTTGTAGAAGCTCAGCATCCAGAGACACTTGGGAGTTGCGCGAGTCTTTGTGAATACGATGCAGAAGGTCGTGTTGCTCATTATCGTATGGTGCCAGAATAACAAAGTAGATGATTCGTTGCAGGACCTGTTGCATATTAGCGGCGGCATTGAGGGTAAACATCAAATTGTAGACATACAGGGTGAAGCTTTGCAGGGTCCTCCTCGACAGCTTCTGTATCAAGCACCTGTCTGTAGTGTTTGCAGACCTCTAGGTACTTGTCCTCATGCTTGGCCAGCATGATTTGCTGCTCATAGTAACGGAGCTTAAGATCGGTGGTGTCGTCCTCTTTCTCCTCAGAAACCTCCTCGCCGCGGGCCTTCTTCTTCTCACGCTCCTTGGCCTCCTTCTCGAGCTGCTCGTCAGTCTTCTTGGGTTTGCGCGAGAGGTATTTTGTGCTAATCTTGCGGCCAAGGATACCGGCTTGGGTCCAGTCGCCACTCTCGATGCAGAGCGCGACCTGAGCGAGAATGAATTCCGTCTTTTCCCTACGGTCCATAGAGCCAAAGGTTTCGACCTGCAACTCGCACAAGACCTCGGTGGCTGCCTTGAGATCGCCCTGCTCCTTCTTAATATCGGAAAGGATCCTGGTGACGCGAGCGCGTTCGACTTCGACAAAGATTTTGCCCTCGGTGACAGTTCTTAGGGTCTCGATAACGGAGAGCTTCGTGGTCAGGTCGGGGGTATCGTCGAGGAAGCCGACAACGGTTTGCACCATCTTGGTGATGGCCTGCTTGAGCTGGCTGTGCTTCTTGGAAAGCACGAGCGTCTGCTCGTTCAGCAAGCTCCAGTCGCCCGCATTCTTGCATAATGTCACGATGGCGATGAGGACTCGTGATGTTGAGGCCAAATCGGAGGCCTAGCTTTCTCATTAGCGGCTAAGCTCAGCGTCACCACCTCGTCCATTTGTACCTGACGTGTTTGTTTCTCGAGGGCGGCGAGCTTCTCGATAGCACCTTGGAGGTTACTCTGTCATTGATATCAGCACGTGGGTACTATACAGCTTCAACATCATCGTAGCGACTAACGGCAGCGAGTTTCTCGGCCTGAGGAAGCTGCTCATCAACCTCTTTGGAGAAGTCCTTCTCCGGCTTCAAGGTTCCCTCGGACATGTTTGCGGCGCTGAGGTGCAAGCGCGGAGTGTCGCGTGGTGATGTCGAAGCTGTTATCTAGAAAGAGATAAGCAGGAGATGCGACTGTCGCAGATTGGCCGAGTGATGCTGTTGCTGAGTGAGCGGGCCCGGATTTGTAACTGTTGGAAGCTCGATGATGCTCTTGCTTTACTGTTGCATCTTGGGGAGCCCACCACGCAATAGGCGCCTGCCTGTCAGCTTGGTGCACCCCACAGCAGACAGAGAGCTGCTGCGGGACCAACTATTAATCCGGTGGAAGCCATTTGGCCAGAGAGTCACGTGCTCTGATGTTGGAATTCACCATGTTTCGACAATTGGAGCATGAAAAGTTCCTGGTTCCAACAGTTTTACCTGTTTGATGAATGAGTCCGACATATCAATTCGAATTTTCGATTTGCGGATTGAGCACTGGGTGGTTGGCCTCGGAGATTGCTATTTGTTCGTGGGGTTGGGCAGCAGCTGGCACAACATCCTGCCCCTAATTGCCTCGGTGGACCATTTGAGAGCCTACGCAACCACTCACATCTGATGAGAGCGGCATAAATCGCTTGAAATTTTTCCTTGAGAGGCTATTTACTTTGATCCAGTTTGTCTAATATTTTCAACTTTTTATAAACCGTCTCTACATCTAGGCAGCGGGCTCGGCAGCAATTAGCACGTCGCCAGCCTGCTTCGTCCCTGTGGCACCACCCTCAGCTGGCTGACCATCGGCGGTGGGCTTGGGGCGGCCGGGGAAGCGGGTTCCCTTGTCCTTGACCTTCTTCACCTTCTTCTCGGGTGGAGGGTAGGCCTTGAGGGTAATATCTTTCCACTCTTGCGAGTTTTCGAAAGCGGTGCGAATGGGCGCGGTTAGATCGACAAGGGCCTGGGCAACGGCAGGCTTGAGAGCTTGGGGAGTAAGCTGCAATCGATGTGTTAGCGGGTATTCCGCCCGATGGGCAAGGCAGATTGACAAACCTTGTCATTCTTGAAATCCTCGTGCATCTGCTCGATGCTGGTGTAGACAAGAGGAGTGTCGTCGCGGCGAGGGACGGTAAACTCCTTCTTGCCTCTGAGGGCGGCAGCAGGAAGCAGCACAAACTCGGTGAAGGCGAGAACACCATTACCCTCTACAACCGTAGGGGCGCACTCGGCCTTGCTAATCTTCTTTCGAATGGCATCCTCGGTGTCGAGCAGGTCAATCTTGCTGTCTGAAGTGGTGTGTTAGAGCCATTGCAGGGTGCGTGGAGTTTCTGCATTCAACATACTGGGGTCGCTGGAGCTCATCTTGGCACCCTGGAGACCAGGCACCAGCGGGTTCATCAAGTGAGCACGCTCTCTGTATCCAAGCTTGGGCAGCCACTCTTTGGCGGCGATGAACAACTTCCTTTGGTCCATGCCTACAACGGTTAGCACAGGCCAATCGCAGCACTCGTGATATTACTCCATGGTATGCCATACCTCCAAACTGTGCATCGACGTCCAAGTACTGCTCGTCGAGAATCTGCAGCACGGGGTAGAGCAGCCCACTCAGTGGGGGGTTCGCCGACTGCTTGACCGTCTCCGATCCCGCGCGGCGGGCGTCATGCTCCGACACGACCGAGGCCATGCGGTACACGTCCATCACGTAGTCGGATGTCTTTTGGTAGGAGCTGCCGAGTACAAATTTGAGCTTGTCGGTGGGGATGCCGACGGCCTCGAGAATGGCCGTGATCATGAAGCGGTAGTACTGTGCGCGCTGCTCCACCATTTCGATCGGCGCCTTGAGGTTGTCAAGGAAGGCGTGGATATCGGCGAGGAGAATCGTCATCTCGCAGCCAGCAGCGAGGAGTTGAGCGATCTTGATGGCCGGTACAAAGTAGCCGCAGTGAGGCGGCGCCGTGGTGGCCGTGCCTGCAAATCATGTCTGTCAGCGCTTCCAGAAAACAAGGTTGATTGAACACGGAATTGAACAGGTCACTGCTTCGTACCCCAGTAGATTTTTGGGTTGCGGCCCTCATTGAGAATCTTTTCGATAATCTCTTGGTTCAGCACCTCGGCCAGGTTCTCTTTGATCAGCGCGAGGCGCTCGTCCTTTGTTTGTGTGGTGGTCGTCATGATTTCAGCGATCGGATTATGCCTTTCGGATAGTTGGCAGAGGAAAAAAAGTCGCAGCGAGAAAGAGGCAATCACTCGCCGGGGGGGTTCAGTTTCGTCACTGACCGCGACTCGTCCGCCTGAGTTTGTGAGTCAGTAGCCCTTGGAGGGGCGCTCTTCGGAGGGGTCGAAAGTGGCGGGGCCGAACAGCAGATTCCCCACGTCAAGCCACCACGTATCTTAAAAATGTGCATCAGATAGATCTGCTTCTGATGACGGTGGGCATGCTCGAATTGTTACTCTCGGTCTTTTTAATTTACAACGAGTACTTATTCAACTGATTGCTGATTTGTGCTTAATTAATACGTCAAACAGCACGGAGTATTACTATCTAATAAGCTTGCGTGTCACCCGAACCCAACAATTTCACATACATCCAAAGTTCAGATACATTTTGCTTCCTATATACTGTTCTACGACGCTGAAGTATATTACCGCACACTCGGCGACCCCTAGCTCTTTCAGCTGGAATTGCCTCTCTTCACCAAGCCCACTGTCCCATCTAGATTAGGTTGACAAATAACAACCGAGCCCTTGCGATCCCAGCCGTGCCAACATCTACAGTCAAAGAGACAAAAAATTTTCGTCAGGCCCCGGGTGCCTCATCGCGCGATCAACGCTTCTATGGCAAGAATAAAAACGACATGAGAGAAGAAAGTAAGTAGTAAGAACAGGTCAAAGCCTACAGAAACTATGGTCTTGTTCGCACAAATCGTACAGCGGACTCGGCGAGGGCTTTCCTATGTGCCGCCCTTCGCTCTGCCATTTGAGAGCTCTCCGACACGATCGTGTCTTCAGAGTCTGCGGTAGAGCAAGTCGTAGTGGTAAAGAGCCAGCTATCTTGCTTTGTTAATGCATCCCCTGGAGGCTCGAGCTCCTCCACTGTCATGGTGGAATTTACGGAGCCGTGCCGGTTGGCATGTCTCGTTGACATGATGAAGGCTTCCTCGGCTTCATTTTCTGTCGCCAAAGCGGCGCGTCGTCTGGCGGCGCGTGCCATCTCTTCTTTTTGCCGCTTCGCCTTTCGGCGCTTTCTGTATAGCAGGCACGTGGTCACGCACACAAAGTACAGAAACAGGAGCAAGCATACCGGCACGAGAAACGGTGCGGCCCAGGCAAAACTGCGAACTTTCTGAAATCAGCAGTTAGCAATGGTGGCAGCCTTGGGTAGTGTACAAATTGGGTATACCGGTTGCTTTGCCGTCCAAGACGGCGAAATCGCGAAGCTTGCGTTTGGTCCACGGTCACTAGCCAGCCAAAATGAGTACAGATCATCTGCTAAACTCTCGGGTTTCCATTTGCAGTATGTCGGTTGAAGGCAGTCTGCGACATCGTATCAGTCTCTAGCTTAGCAGAGAGAATGTGTCTACAAAACAAAACATCGTGGGTGACGGAGGCGCAATTCGCCCATTGCACACGCAAGAACTTGCGAGCAAAGAGAGAGGTCTATAAAGGGCTGCACCGTCCGTGATGTCGAGTTGAAAAAAGGAAATACCCCACTCACTCGTGATGTTTTGAGCCACCTCATACACGACTACACCTTCGCTCAGGTAGGTGACCTTGAACAGGCTCAATGCGCCCTTTTTGGCGTCGATTGTCTGGTTCCAGCGCAAAGTGAAGTCTTTTCCGTTGGCGATTGTATTGTTCCAAACATCATTCGTGAAATGGATGCCATGTTCTTGCACGCCAAAATCAGCTATTGGCCAAGGAAGGCCAGCCATCGAGTGGAAGCCGCTCCCAAGCGGGGAGGGAACCTGGTGGCTTGGCACTGATACTCTTGCCGGAGATAGCAGATGCTGTGCACAGGCTTTCGATAATCTTTTCGACCCGCAAATAAAAGTAGGGAAGTAGGACCAGCACCATTAAGTAGTAAATAGCACACGATGTTGGGGTCCAGGCTAGAATGCCTCAATGGCTGCAAGGTCTCACCCGGCAAGGGAGATGGCCGAGCGCGGGCTGTTGCCACCAAATCACTTGGGTAACGGGGCTACGGCTTCAGAGACAGCGCCACCGTATTAGAGTCCGCGTGTCCAAGAATTGTAACGCGGGAACTTTGAGCTCTGCGTGCGGACAGCCTGTTTGTGATCTTCACGATGGCCTCGTCGGCTCGTAGTGCGATGGCCTGCTCTGGGCAGCGTGCCACGGCGTGGGTTAGCATTCCCACACCCGATCTCCGTTGTCCAATGATCCCCAGCCCTCGGGCAATACTTCTACCCCCGAATCTGCTTGTGTGATGCAAGCAGCTGATATGAGAGATATGAGGCCAGCGGCTGAGGATGATGTGACAGTTTGCCTGTCAAGAAGACGAATTGAAGCACTCGATAATAATCTGGCTGTTGCTTGTAGTTGGTCGCCGTACAAGAGCTGGATCATACTATCTCTTTGCAATACCAGTTTCAATGAAGCAGGCGGTCACATCTTTATCCTCGCCCATGTACGCTCTTTCACGCTGGGAATGTGCAGCGGCGGAGACCTTTCAGCTGTCTCCAGGTTGGCCAAGTCCAAGTGGAGATGATGAGCGTCGAGCTGCCGACCATCGGGGCCAGAAATGGATTAGAGTGTCTTGAAGGATTGCGCCAACATGCCGTGATGCAGTCATTACATTCCAGCTTTCGCAGAGGTAGCGCCCTGGTGAGACAGGATGGAGAGAACTTGGTCGCCTTTCGGCTGCACCGGGAACGAATACTGGCCATAGAGACGTAAGTGCTGATCGAAACGATGAATGCAGTTACCTCTGGAAGTAAATCTGCCTCTATGAATGATAACAATCGCTTTCCAGGTTGTAGCTATGTATCATTGTATGTTAGCCACAACCGTGTAAGTCGTCTAAAGGTGCGAATACAGTGTGCACACAGCCTTTACACACTGTATAGCAAGAGCGACGCGCTTGGAGAGTCGCGGGTCTGTGCAGCTCCAACCTACAGAGCTCGAAACCCATCACAAACATTTTCACCAACGAAACTACTTGGCGATCCAAATTGGCGGACCATCGTATAGCGATCCACAGAGTTATTCGTTTTCTCGTCATATCCCGGCAGACTGAATTCAGCCCTTTGCCATCCCGGAACTGGAAGACTGCACAAGGTCTCCGCATTCTCGATAACGCCATCTTGTCTGCATCGTTAGCTCCATCCCACAACAATCCTGAAAAGCAGCCTTTCGGTTTCACCATCCCACAAGAGGACGAAAGAAGAAGAAAGGTCTCGCCTCGCTGCATACCAAGGAACCTCACCCCAATTTAAAATAAAGAAACAAAATCTTCTCCCGCCACTGCTGCAATTTGGTGGGCCGCCAGCTTTTGCGCCCTCTTCACGATGACCTCGTCCGCGTCCTACGCCGACTGCGTCTCGTCGCTACGAACGTCTCTCAAATTCCTCGAGTCTTCTGTTGAGACGCTCGATGAGGGTGTCTCTGACTTCCCGCGCCTCATTAAAGTCCTAAAGTCTGTCCGGGTATGTTTTTACATGGTGTTGTTTTCACGATGGCTTCTCCCGCCGGCGAGGACGGACCCCGTGCCAAGGTGTCTCTGGCCACTCTCCCACACATTTCACGAGGGTTGAGAGTTGCTGTCCCCTCCCTCCCAGTGTTTCCAGGCCTTGCCCCTGTTATGTCGCCCCCCCTCCCCCACCGTTCTTTCACCTGCCAAGCTGCCACGGATCTTGAGCATTGCTAACGCATTGAAACATAGCATTACGAACTTGTTCCTCAGCCGAAGCTAGCAGCTGCAGAGGCTTCTCTGCGAGATGAAATTGGCCCCTACATTGCTTTTTTGCTTTCCCGTGCAGATGCGCAGACGGAGCGCCAAGAGCGCCGCATTGAGACGCTCAAGGCCCGATCTGACCTACAGCAGGGCCGTATCGCAAAGCCTGACGCCAGCTCTGCGGCAGCGGCGCGGCAACGGAAGAGTCGTCTTTTGAGCTCCGAGGGCAAGCTGCGCGCGCGCGCCATTCGACAGCGCAAGGAAGCGCTTCGCTACGGCGTGGAGCGTCTTGAGCTGGAAGTGCTACAGAAAGAGAGAGAGTTGAGGAGGCGACTGGAGAGCTAAACTTTTAGAGCACATGATGGTTTTTCTACTATCGCCATGACCCTCACAGTCCTGTTGGAGTTGCGTCTCCGCCAGCGCGCTCCAGTGATACCTTGCAATCTAGCTGGTGGCATTCGCTGACGCGGGTAATTGCTTGATCGAAAATTGGACATGTAACATGTGCCAGCCGTGCGAGGCGCAGCCGCAGCGATTCTTTGTCGCAATGCGCTGTATAAGCGCCTTGACTACGTACCGCTACAGCGTCGACAGACAATGAGTCTGTCGACAATAACATGATAGCATCCCGCGTCATGACTCGGCCCGGTTTCCGTGGCGGCGAGAGAGTGGGCTCAAAGGAAGGGCCGCGTTTCAAGAGCGTTCATCGACGGTGCCGATCACCGATGGGGAGTTGTCGGGTGCCACGATTCAAAACGCGGGGAGGGAGATGTGGCGCTGTACAGACTATCTTTAGACTATGCGTAATACAAGGGCTGCAGATTTGAATGTTTGGTTGTGAGAATTTGTGCATTGGTCCGTTGGCCCTTGTGGTCCGATGCTGCATACTTGTTTGTAGAGAGGCCTTGTTCACAGCCCCCATCAATGATTGCAAGATGACACAGAGGCTATCACCTTGATTAGAAATGCTTAAATAAGAGCCTTTTGAGTTTAGAAATGTGTGCATGTAGTATATAAGGTAGCTGCAATAATGATAACAATCAAGGACGGACGCATCAGCAGCGGGGACAAGAAGAGTTCCTTGTTCTAACAAAGTAAACTGGACCAAAACAAAAGGTAATAAATGTACTCCATCCAATACATGTCCCAAAAACCCAATATGCGCAGCGGAATAGACAAAAAAAAGCGGAAGAAAAGAGCCGAGGTCGAGTTCAAAGAAAAGATGGGATAAGGGGCGTGTGTATTTGTGTGTAAAGAATGTTGGTTCCGAGGTCGTGAAATCTTTCCTCTTGTCCTCCAAGACGTCAGAGGTTGGTGATGTAAAATAAAATTGGCAAGACGGCTGCGCGAATAAGAAAATGGCCTGTATATCAAACAAATAGGCTTCTTTTCAATTCATTACCGAGCCGCCAGGGAATCGAAAATTGAAAACGGCGGAAATTCCAAGACGAGCAATGTAGCGTGCAGCTACCATTCTGCTCATAATAGAATGAGATAGTTGCTGGGTGCAATGCCAGTCTCGCCGCTTTCTTTGCGTGCTTGCCACCAGCGACCACTGACATCAGAGACTTCGAGAATTTCGTGCTTGGAGAAGGAGATTTCGTTGGCGTCATCGGGGTTGGCCTCGTAGCTGTAGATAGCCTTGGCCTTGTAGGGATACTCTGTGGGCGGGACGACCTCGATGTCGTGGGCGGGCTTGCTGACCTGAGGTATCTGGCCGGGCTGCTGGGGGGCCTGCTGGGGGCTGCTGGTGCCAAAGTTGGAGGCTCGGGCGCCGGTCATGGTGTTTCCGAGAGGCGTAGAGTTCTCGAAGCCGTTCAGTTGGGCCGAGGTGTACATCTGAGGCGGCTGGACCGAGTTGGACGTCTCGGGGCGGCCGGAGGCGCCATAGCCCGTCATGGGTTGGCGATTCATGCCAGTGGTGGACTCCTTGGAGAGGGCAAAAGAGTCGAGGAAGGCGCGGGGGGTGGAGGATGGCGCAGAGCCAAAGTAAAAGATCCAGACAATGTTGAGCATGGAGAGCAGGATAAAACCGGCACCGGCGGCCTGACGGGCGCCAATGTTGGAGTAGACGAGATTGTTGACGCTGGAGCTGGAGAGAACGAGGCCGGCGGCGAGGTAGCTGCTGAGGGCGACGTGGTAGGTCTGGACGGCGTCGGAGGCGACGACGACGAAAACGCCAAGGTTGAGGAAGAGGGCATATACGACAGCCCACCAGGAGAATTTAGGAAAGCTTTGGCCGCCCTGAATCTGGCCGACAACGCACGCGACGAAGCAGATGAACCAGGCGAGCTAGGGACCATGTTAGTGAATGTGTTGCGAGAACAAAGACGACGTAAAGACGATGGTATCGAGGGAGTGGGCGCGTACCATGCCGACAGAGAGAGTCGCGAGGGCAAAGGGGTCACCGATGATGTTGCCCATCTTGAGGCCGCGGCGGCCATAGTGTCGCGAATGCTCCATTTTCTTGATTGACGGGGAGTATTGCGAGGCGTAATTCTGCATAGAGACTTTTTATGGAAGAAAGGCCGAGGAGGCGAGTGCGAGGACGCGGCGAGTCGGGGAGAAAGGTGCTCTAAGTCGGATTGAGGTGTGTGCGTGGCCGGTTCTTGTCGTCGCGGTGATGTTGTTGAGCTGAGCGACGACGGTAGAGACTTTGCTGGCTATCCTGCGCTCCAATCAATTTCGCGACGCGGCAATAATGACGACTGACGATCTACGTAGTCGGCAGAACGGGGCGTAGATGGTAGTGTCGCGAAAAGGAAGATTGGGGGTCAACAGGAGAAAATGAGTCGTTGCGTGTTGCAAGGTCTCGGCGCAGCCGTTTCAGAATAGGGAGCAGAGTCTGGGGGACGTGACAAGGAAGCGTGAGAGTCGATAGGAAGGGGGGGAAACCGAAGAAGAGGAGATAAAAGAGTGACGGTAGTAGCCGTAAGACGGCAAGGGAAAAAAGAAAAAGAAAAAAAGCCCAAATCAGGACAAATGCGAGGAAAAAAAGAAGGTCAAGCCGCGATGGATTTGGTGTTGTTGAATAAGAAAGATTTGCAGGAGGAATGGGGAGGTAGCGAGCAATCTTGGGGTTGGGCGAGGCTTTGCGAGGCGTGGCGTGGGCGCAGCAGCGGGTTTAGTGTGGCGTGGTTGCAGGTACCGGCGGCAGAGGTACAAAGTGTCCTAAAGCAGAGGTAAGGCGACTAGAAATAAGGAAAGAAAAAAAAAGATATAAAAAGGCCAAAGACAGAGATGTGAAGAATCCTGCTAGATTTCTCTTGTTACCGTTCCCTTTTTTCTGTCTTGGTTGGTGAGTTGCTGGTGGCCAAGTAACTCGAATATTACCGGAGCGCCGGGAACCTGGCAAGGCCGAAGAGGAAGCCAGGGGTCGTGCGTATTTCTCTCGCGCCAGAGGAAAAAAGCCAAGGCTCACAGTATCCGTCAGCACCTTTTGCACCCAGTAAAACAGGCAAAAGAGAGCCGTTGCGAAACCTTGTGTGGCGTGTCTGTATCGCAACGTGATGGCGTCCAAGTGGAGAATAACTGTGGGCTTGCCAATCCAGGAACAGAAGTGGATGAGCGAGTCTTTTACTTCGTATATGTCTTCTTTCTGGGTTCAATGCTTGCAGCGTCCTTTTCGTCTTCTCACTTGGAGCGACTCTGCCTCTTGTGAATCCAAAACTGGTTGATTGGCGCCTTGGCCGTAAGAGATGCAGCCAGCGTATCACGGCGCCAGTGGTCGATAGGTCCTGGTGTGGCCGGAGTTTAGCGTCGTGGCCAACAAAACCAAGGGCGGGGCTGAAGGTTGGCGGCGGGAAGAAGAGGAAGGGGCCCCTGAGCGGAAGCAAAGACAAAAGGCACAAAGGATACTCCGTACTGAGAATTGTTTCCTGGCCTTGTACTCGTCTCTACGTCGAATCGCTTCTTCTCTTTCGATTCGTGTCTCGGTTCTATCGATTTCTTTAATGTCTTGTTTGTCGTGCAGATCGAATCGGCGAATTGACAGGAATAGGGGGCTTTATTTGGCGGAGGACAAAGAGTGGCTTGAAGCGGTGGAGATTCGGGCGCAGGTACTCCGTACAGCGGCCTTTGGTGCCTGGAGTTTGTGGTGGAGAGAGAGAGAGGGGTGTGCGCAAATGCTAAAAACCCGAGTGCCAAGAGTGCTTAAAAGCTGCGGGAGGAGGTGGTCTGTCGAAAAGTTGCCGCGTGTCCTGATTCAAGCGTCAAGACAGTGTATTTAGAATTTTAGAGGCAGAGGCATGATGACTCGTAAAGAGTAGAGAAAAACAAGTCGGAACAATATAACTAAACAAAGTAAAGAGGAAAAAGGAAACCTCCCAATTTAAACTCTTTTTTTCTCTTGTCTTGTTCCTCGGCAATTCTTCAGCTCGATGCCCGCCTCTCGTTGTCTCGGTGCTCAGCCGCAGAAATGGCTGAGGAATGGAGTTTTCACCACCACGTTACAGGCCCCTTGCAGCTGTACCTACCTAAGAAGTTCACTGTAGATGCGCTAGGCTGGGCGGTCACAAGACCTGTCAAGGCGTGGCCTCTTGCTGGAATGTCTTTTTCCCTCGAGGCACGCGATGCCAGCCACTCTATGCGAATACATTGATTAACTAGTTGTGTGGCAAAGAGGGTTGTGAAATTTTTTATTCTTCATTCTTCATTAATTTTCCATACAGTGAAAGGCTGGCTAGTGGTCAATAGGCAGTCAATGCCTACATGATACATGTTCAAATCGCCATAGGTAGGTAGGCTGACCCATCATCACCCATCACCATAATCACACATGAGGAAAATATCAATCAGCACCGTCCATGCCAAAGGCATCTGCCGCCTCTTCATGCACCCCTCCAACGAAATCTTTTCTTCTCTTCTTCCAATCATCGCCAACCCGCAGCTCATCTCAACCACATGCAGAATTGCCCTTCGTTTGGCCCCATAATCAACCAACTCCTCGCCCACCTCAGCCGTTTCACAATTCACGTCTACTGCATCCAACGTCGCCCATTCATCCAGCCATTTATTATTAAATTTGACTATTAAACGTATCTATGCGGCTTTCCCCACGTCCTTGCTTCTCTTTCTTTTCTTTGCTAGAGACAGAAAAAAATCTGCCATGATTATCTAATTGTTCTTGCCCTCACCCCCCCAGAAACACAGAACTCACCCCTGGTTCACCGGATGATTGCCGCCCGACCTGCATAACTCGAGTGTTTCACCACGACCAAACCAAACACCCGCGCCCTTTTTTTCTTTTTCTCGTTGCTCTCTTTTCCTTTTCGGCCAGTCACTTACTTCTGAAAATGGCTTCGCCAGTAGCATCACATTCATTGGATGAGATGCACTCTTTTTCAATATCTGCTTGCCTGTGCTGTGCCTCCTTGCTTTCCCTCTTCATAACCCACCAATTAGAGAAGTTAGAGAAGTCGTAACCATTTTCCGCGCTTCTCATCCCTCCTCGTCGTGCCGCGACCCCCTCCGTTACAGCTGCAAGATACCGCTCTATCCCCAGGGTTGAGGGGAGCGTGGTAAGAGTAGCGCCGTGGTACCCGTTGTCTCTGACTGCCGCCCACCCGCTCCAATAAACCATCAGCTGCGGACTTCTGTCTAGAATGGTCTGTAGAAAAAGATACGTGATCAGCACAGACTGATCTGTCGTTAGCGTCCCCAACACACTGGCGCTCTTGGATACTTGTCGTCTCTGTGCGCTTGTTTGTCAGCGTCCTCGGCGTCTGTGCGGGCCATAGACCGTCCGATACTCGACGACGTACCACTGCAATACTGAACTTGCTTATCTTTCCGCTGAATTCTAACTCCGGCGTCAGACGGACATGGACCGTTCATATCTGGGTCTATTTTTTCCATTGAGCAAGCGTCGTTACACTCGTGTCCAAGTTGATCCTAACCAGGCATGACAAGGTGTTTGGATAAAGCCTCGACTGCATTGGAGGCTTCCGCTTGACTATGACTAGTGATCGAGATCGTAAATAAGGGGCGTCCATCACTTACAACGGAACCCGCCAGGATCTCTCCATGCTTCGTGTATCAGAAACCGGCCTACGGCCATGCCGTACGCCCTAAGCAGGCAAGCTTACGTCGCAGATATCACATACTGGCAACACACCAGGCCGCATGTCGTCAGTGACAACCAAGACAAAAAGAAAATACCGTTTCAGCACACATTTCAATTACCGTTGCCCAGCTTTGTCATCCATCATGCCGGTTACCGAATGCACGCTATTCCCGCGCATACATGTACCATGCTTTGTGAAACCCACATATACAGACATGACCGTTGACATGCTGTTTCGCATCCTGCCGGCAACATGAAAGAGGCAACGTTAAAAAGTCAAAATCATACTATCACATGCGAAAGAAGAAGCAGGAATGAAAAGGAATTCATCATCCATGTACATGCAACGAGCCAGAGACTCTGCCCGGCGGCTTGGCGCCATGCAAAATCCGGCTCGTTTGAAGGGTATCATTATATTCAGGAGCGCATTACCAATCTCTCGAAATGCACCATCTTTCGTAGCTTGTCTCGTCCGCTGCTTCCGCCATACTTGCGATTTTCTGTTCCTCTGACGCGGCATGCCATGTAGTAAGATGGGCCGCACAACAGCGACGACTCTGCCGCGCTATCAGCCTCGGGGACGGCCTGTACCGATTCCAGATGCATCATCATCCGGCCTCCTTGAGCAAAGCCGCACGCCCAGTCCCTGACCGCTCGTCTGTCTTGACCATCCTTCTCCCCCGCCGCCTCAAATCTCCTTTTCCAGCTCCCTCGCCCGCTCCATCTGCCTCACCCGCCGCTCGACCCTGCCCACACGCGCCTCCACACTCGCCGTTGCTGCCGACGCCGGCAGCAGCCCGCTCTCGTACCACGCCCGGAGCGCAGCCTCGCCGCGCCGGCGCAGCTCCGCCTCCTCGGCCCCCTGAGCCCGCTGCGTCGCCTCGACGGCGCGCATGCGCTCCCGCAGCGCCACCAGCACCGCGCTCTCCGCAGGGTCTGGCACCGGCGCATCCTGCACGGCCGTCAGCGCCGACACGGTCGCGGGAAACGACGGCGCGGCTGACAGCACGATTGCGCGGACAGCATCAGTGGGCAGCTGTGAGGGGGGCTCGGTCGCGTCGGGAGCTTGGAAGAAGTCGGGAGATGCATTGTCTGTAGAGAAAAAGAGAGGGTAAGCCGGGAGTGCAAGGGAATGAATGGTTGGCGGTGTGCTGGGAGGGGGGGACGTACAGATCTTGAGGAGGTCGCCGTAGACGCGGATCCGCGACGTTAGCATGGAGAAGCGCTTTTCCAAATTGGCCAATTTTTGCAAGGCCGATTCGTGCTGTAGAGGTGATGTTGGTGCTGACGAGCCGTAGAGGAGGTGCTCGATGCGCAGAAGGCGCGACTCGAGCAGCGAAATGGTGGACAACGTTGTTTGGTCCAAGGGGTTGTCCATAGTGTGCGGTGTGCTGCGGACGTGGCGCAAGTGACCCGCTCGACGGGGATAAGAGGTAGTTTTCGTTCAATGATGACCGAATGGTGAGCCGTAGCTGGAAAGCAGATTTCCAGAAAAAAAGTCGACGTGCCGGGAAGTATGATGCGAGGACGTTGGAGCTGCGAGCTGGAGTTTAAGGTCGCGCCGAGCCCCACACGGTTGCATACAGTGACATCGAATGTGCCATTACTGGTCATCTCGGTAATTATGGGCAAGAAGAAGCTTCTCTTACGACGGTCTATTTTGCTTTGTCACTTTCAAGGCAATGCAGTGGTCAAGTTTGAATTTTACCGCGCTGTCATTTCAAAGGCACTCCAAAGGACAATCATCATTCGCAAGTCTATCCTACAAGTCGACGATGTAACACATCACTCCGAGCTCAAGTCTGCTAATGTCTTGAAAGTCTTTGGCTTCGGAGGCGCCGTCGCAGCTGGTCGCGCCGCATTCTCCTTTACCGGACGCGTGGCATTCTTTTTATTTTCAACGTTGAACGACGAGTTCTTGGCGGATCTGTATGCATCGCTCTGTTGCCACCAGGCGGTTAGCGAGCGGCGCATTCGCGTAGGGCCTTGACTGCAAACATACCGAGAAAAAGGACACCAAGTACAGTCCGATAATCGTAATGACATGATTTACAATAAAGACGGGATCAAATCTAATGTTGGCGAGGGACGAGCCGCTCGCGCCGCCGCCCCCGAGCGTCTGGCCACGGTTGCCAAAGACCTCTGCGCTGCCGCCGCCCTGCACGAGCTTGCTGGCCTTGACGATGGCGCCGGCCAGCGCCGCGGGGTTGGCGCCGGTGACGGTCTCGACGACGACGCCCTTGTGGAGGACCTTGAACGTGGGCAGGCTGCGGACGCCGTACATTTGCCCGATGCTGCCCTTTTCCGTGTTGACCTTGACAAAGGCCATCTTCTTGGGCTTGGCGTACTCGTCGGCCAGGCGCTCAAAGTGAGGCCCAATCATCTTGCAAGGGCCGCACCAGTCTGCATAAACTACGCGAGCGAGAGTTAGCTTGTTGTCGAAGGGGAGCGTTGTTGATGGGGTGAGCCATACAGTCAGCCACCACGACTTGCGTCTTTTCAAGCACCATGTCCCACTCGACCTTGTCGTCAATGTGCTGTGTGGCGGTCATATTGTTATATTTATTGTAAAATGAAATGGTATGAGGCAATCGTTGACAGCGGGATGAAATGATACAAGTTCATGTCTTGGACACGGTTGCTGACGAATTAGCGCAGCCCTGGCATATGCTTTCGAATGTGGCAGGCGGTCAGTCATTCTGCCAGGCAGCATAACACCCACGACGCACGTCCAAACAACTCTCCGTAACTTACACTTAGAACGAACGAGTGACCTAGGGCGGAAGTCGCGAGGACATGAAATACATCCGCGATAGCATCAGGACGCAGAGAGCACCTGTTTCCGCACGTGTGTGCATAGGTGAGAAGTACTGTGTCAAGCAGGCTCAAGATTGCCAGGTCCGCTCGTTTGACGTGGCAAGCCATCCACTAGCAGACTACACATGCTAGCCGGTGAACTGTACAAGCTATGGATCGATGAGGACAGATTTGTCTATGCGGCCCGATTATGGGCTTGGAAACAGCACTTAATAGCCAGTTCGTCTAAAACATTAGCGTAAATCGCCTGCCAAAGATCGGACAAGACTTGTGATTCCAGCGAAATCAACTATTAAGGCATAGGTCTGTCTTCCTGAAAAGGGGATAGAAATGTGCTTCTACAATCAAGCGAAAGCATAATCCGGGGTTTGTGACGTCCAGCATTGTCTTTGGGTGCGTTGGTCGCGAGGAATGTCGCCTTTGCAGCGAAGTTTCGACCAGCTAAAAACTTGCAGGTAATTGCTCTCCGCAATGTGATGTACGCGAAGACCATGAATCACACACTGCACAACTCCTGCCCAGCCGAAATGATTCATTGCATCAGCCTCCGTCGTCCCGAGGTCCTAAATCTATTCCCTGCTTGGGGACCAAGGTGTCCCGTTGCAGAAGGAGTTAGGATTTCATAAATATGACGTGAAAGAGGGACTGGAAGATGATCACATCCGCCCCTTCTACCACCTCCAACTTGAATCCATGACCGTGCGAAGTGATCTTCACTGTCTGTCAAACCCATTCGAATCTACTCCGTGTGCCATGGAGAGCACTACTGTTGATTTGGTGCCTTGCCGACGACAAGTGATAGAGAGTATCCGCTCCGAGGCTGTCGCTCTACGGGCAGAATCGCAATCTATACTGTCCCATATTCCGCATGTCTAATCTCTTCATCTGATATCCTCGCAGCAAAAGACATCATCGAGTAACATGCTCGGGTCGCTTTGCCTTCCACCAGATCGGCCAGCAGGCGGGCCCCGTCGCGCAGACTCTCCTGTAGGACGGCCTCTACAAGACGCAATCTGGGGGGGCACCTCCAACGGTCTCGTGACTGAGCAGCTCGGTAGCTCACTCGACGATTCGGAGTGCCACCTGTTTCACAGCGCCTACCAGACAGAGGGCGTGATGCAGTCGCCGCGGCCGAGATACGGTGCCCTGGACCTGATGCGAAACGCAGACGGTCTGGCTCCGCGGTTTGGGTCGTGCTTTTTCATGAAGTCCCGCACGGCGGCGCGGTGTACATCTACGTATGGAGGATCTCAAGAGAGGCCCAGGTACAGAGGGACGGCGGATGAGGTTCCGCCCGACTTTCGCGGACCGACGATGCCTTCTTCAAGGGAAGAGAGTGGCGGTGCCAAAGGGCGTGGTGGACACGTCGTGCTTGGGGAAGGCCGTCCAATCGCTCACGGGAAATTCAGTGCTCTGTAAGAGTCGCGGTACATTTCCAGATATTATGCAAAAAGTAAAATTATGACTGTTGACCACCGGAAGCAGCTCTCGACAGCCAAGTTTCTTGTGTTAGAACCCGATGAGCGGTCAGCGTTCAGTGATCCACGTAGCAAACATTGGCAGTGTACAGCATGGACGTTACGTTTCACAGTTTCAAAGAAGGCCAATATTGATGAGGAATACGAACTCGCGTTTGACTTTTTGCCAGTAATAGTGCGTTCAGGTTCTCGCGCGGCGGCACCGGCTCCGGTAGCGGCCCCACCCCCGCGCGCGCCCGTCGCATTGAAAAAAACCTTGGGGAACACTAAAAAAATCTCGTCCTGTAAACACCACATCCAGCGCGTCACACAGCTCTCCCACCCACCACAAACAGCTATATAATGCGCCGGTTCCCCCTCTGACTGATCCTGAACTCCAGTTCTCGTCGTAACAACTCTTTCTTCTAGCGCAATCCTCTTGCGCCTCTCACCTTTCCGCTAACCATGCACGCCAAAGGCAACACCAAGGGTCGCAAGTGGTCGCACGCATTTGCCGCCGCCAGCGATGACCAGCTCGATTATAAGAAGCGCAAGGTTGCGCATAGTAGCACGCTCCCACTCGGCAACGCCAAGACCTCGAAGCGGTTTGTGCCCATCCGCGGGGGTCGCCAATGGACCATTTCCATTGCCATACCAGGCAGCATCCTCAGCAAGTACGTCTCCCACCCCCCGCCCCCCTCCCTTTGCAAGATGATTGCCAACACACACATTTGCAGTCTACCGACCGCTGAGCAGCGACTCGTTACCGTCGCCCGCCTCGCGCGGTCCCTCTCCATCTTTTGCGTCGACGAGGTGATTGTATACGACGACGCCCCGTCGGCGGCCCGCAACACCACGACGCGCTTCGACATGGCCGACGGCAGTACCGGCATCTACACGGGCGACGCCGACCCGTGCCACTTTGTCGCGCAGGTGCTGTCGTTTCTCGAGTGCCCGCCGTTTATGCGGCGGCGGCTCTTTCCGCTGCACCCCAACCTCCGACACACGGCGCTGCTGCCGGCCCTCGACACGCCGCACCACCCGCGCGCCAAGGCGCCGTGGCTGCCGTACGCCGAGGGCGTGACGGTGATGACGGTCGACGAGGACGCCGACACGCCGCTGCCAGACGGGAGCGGCGGCTCGTTGGTCGACACGGGTATTGGCGGGCTGGTGCGTGTCGCTGATGTCATCCCACCAAACACGCGCGTCACGCTGCGCTTCGACGGACCCGACGACGCGCACCAGCACCCGCAGCAGCACCAGCAGCAGTCACCGCTACCTGCGTGCGTGCACCCGGACGAGCCGCGCACCAAGGGCGGCTACTACTGGGGCTACGCCGTGCGCCGCAGCGTCAGCCTGTCGGGCGTCTTCACCGAGTGCCCGCATGCGGGCGGCTACGACCTGAGCGTGGGCACGTCGGAGCGCGGCACGCCGCTGTCGCACGTCATGACGGACCATCAGCAGCGCCAGCAGCAGCAGCCTCAGCAGCAGCACAGCCAAAACTGGCGACGCGGGTACAATCATCACCACAACACCGCCGCCGCCGAAAACGAGACGCCGCGCGCGCCGTCGTTTCGTCACCTACTCGTCGTCTTTGGCGGCCCGCGCGGCATCGAGCTCGCCGCGTCGCACGATCCGCACCTCGCCGCCATGCAGATTCGCGGGGCCAAGACGCGCGAGCTGTTTGACCACTGGGTCAATGTGCTGCCGGGCCAGGGCAGCAGGGACATTGCGACGGATGAGGCCGTGCCGATTGCGCTCATGGGTCTGCGTGGCCTGTGGGAGCATATCTGAGGATGGGCAGCAGCGGCATCGAAAAGGTATCTTGGGGGGAAAAAAAAAAGAAGACCAGTCTCGCGGAAAAAAAAAACAAAGTCTCGCAATGCAGAGAGCTCTCAGCATCGCCAAAGCTAATCTGCCGGTAGAGCAGACTGCAGCATCATCCCGATCCTACCGAGTCCTGGCATTTCGCGGACGGGATGCTACTTTTATCGAAAGAAGATAATGGCAGTTGGTCAAAAAAAAAAATTCGTCACGAAATTTGGCTGCTTTGGCGCAGTCAACGTGGGAAGAGAGGGCAGGGAAGCCTGACTCTCGTGCTAACTTTACACAGATGACATTTATACAGCGTTTTGAATCTCTTTTTTTTGTTCTAATTTTCTTCTTTCCACAGCTAACTATTTTCAAAATCCAAATGTGCCGTTGATCTAGGCCGTTTTGGGAGGTAAAAGTCATTTTTGGGAAATTTTCTTTGGTTCTTGTCTGGGTGTTGGGGATACCAAAAAACAAGCAAACATCAGCTTGACGAATTATGAGACACGATGGGAGGGGGGGAGATTGGAGGGGCTTTTGTTTTCTGCAGACCA
This sequence comes from Beauveria caledonica, assembly GCA_030777785.1. Classification (NCBI taxonomy): domain Eukaryota; kingdom Fungi; phylum Ascomycota; class Sordariomycetes; order Hypocreales; family Cordycipitaceae; genus Beauveria; species Beauveria caledonica. Next base: position 44,413 of record JAPFSE010000143.1, on the reverse strand, counting down.
ATTGTTGAAGGCTCTGCGAGATTCATGATTAATTGTTGATGATGGTGGTGGTGGCTTTTGCTATAACTAGTCGCCAATATCTGTAGCCGCCAAAAGGCTCTATAATCGTTGTAATATAAACGTGTGAAATGCAGACCCCGACGCCGTTGTTCTCCTATGCCGCCCTCGTCTCATCTTGACTGTTGAATGAAGGTGCAAATGAAACGCATACGCCGCTCCAGTATATTGATATGTAAAAACGTAAAAACTACAGCAAAACAAAATCCTACGGCCCGGTGCGCCCGTCCACGCTCACAGCCTGATCGATAGTGGCCTGTGCTGCTGCAATGGGCGCCTTGTCGCCGGCACGTTTCCGGAGGACATTTTCGATAAAGGCCTCACCGGCCTTGTACGAGGAGCGCACCAGAGGGCCGCTGGCGACGTAGAGAAAGCCCATGTCGAGGGCCCGCTGGCGCCACATTTCGAATTCGTCGGGGGTGATGTACTTTTCGACCTTGAGGTGGCGTTTCGTGGGCCGCATGTACTGGCCAAAGGTGACGACGTCGACGCCGGCCTTGCGGAGCTCCGTCAGGGCGTCGACGAGCTCCTGCTTCTGCTCGCCGAGGCCGAGCATGATGCTCGTCTTTGTGATAATGCCCTGCTCACCGCGGACATCCTTGACGTGTTTCAAGACATTGAGGCTTTGACGAAAGGTGGCGCGACGGTCGCGGACGTACGGGGTCAGGCCTTCGACCGTCTCGACGTTGTGGGCGTAGACGTCGAGGCCGCTCTCGGCAACGATGCGGACCATATCGAGGTCGCCGGCAAAGTCGCCCGTCAGGGCCTCGACGAGCAGCGAGGGCTTCTTGTGTTTGATCTTGCGGGTCGTCTCGGCAAAGTGGCGGGCGCCGCCGTCGGCAAGGTCGTCGCGGTCGACGCTCGTCAGCACCACGTAGCCGAGCCCCCAGCGGGCGAGCGCCTCGGCCGTGTGCTCGGGCTCGTGGGGATCGAGCGGCGGCGGCGCGCGGCTCGTCTTGACGCTGCAGAAGCGGCAGCCCCGCGTGCACGTGTCGCCCATGAGCATGATGGTGGCCGTCGCCGCCGACTTGTCGCTGCCGCCCCAGCACTCGGAGATGTTGGGGCACCGCGCCTCCTCGCACACCGTGTGCAGGTTGAGGCCCCGCAGGTCCGCCTTGATCTTCTTGAAGTTGTCGTTGCCCGCAGGGATGGGCGTCTTGAGCCACTCGGGGAGCCGCGTGATGGTCCGCTTCTTGCCCTCGGGGCCGACCTGGGCGGTGCGCAGCTCGTACGCCGCCGACTGACTCAGCGCGTCGCCGCCGCTCTTGCCGCCGATGAAGTCGTCGAGAGAGGCGACGGTCGTGTCTTTAAAGTATGTTTTGCGTTTCGGCTTGGCGCTGCCGTCGGAGGGGGAGGGGACGGTGGCAAGACCCCTTGTGGCCGTCGTCGTCACTGCGGCGGTGGAAGCTCTGGAGTGGAGGGCCCTGCGCAGGGGCGCGGCGGATCGCTGTAGGGAAGCCATTGTGCGGCTCTGCGTGGTGAGGATGACCTTTCCGGATTCCTAGATGGGCCAGAAAAGGTGTATGATACAGGTGAATGGGGAGGGGAAGATGACGGGCCAAAAAAAGTTGGAGTTTCTGTGAACAAATCGTTGACTAAAACGTTGGACAGCGCGCTCCACTAATTTTGCCTCTTTTTGGCGGGCAGCTGTAACTAACTTGCTTAGGAAGTTAGGACAAGGCCGATTGGGCCCGCCGCCGACCGCGAACACAAGTCCCAGGCTGCCAGTTAATCAGCAGGCCAGGGCTGTTTTTAGCGATGGCGCCATTGAATTGCAAGGAAGAGAGCGCGTATAATTATGGTTCATGATGATTCATACATTGTGCGGCACCGTTGCTAGTTGCGCCATGGTTAGCGTTGATTGGTTGATGCACACGACACTCTAGACAAACAGACATTGGTTCTCCAGGTCTCGTCGATTGGCTCTATCTCTCTATTTGCGTTGATTTTTTAAAACAGCCGTCTGCAGGCTCTTCAAATGATAGAATACCGTGAAATAACGTCGCCGGCAGTAGTCCCCAGTAGGAGCACAATCCTCAAGGGAATGTAAACCGCTGGCTGCCACCCGAGTACCAAGAAGAAACAAAATCTCGTTTTGAGCAATGAAAAGGAGGAGACCACATTTCCTGTCTTACAAGATTGGAGTGACGATGACTCCTAAGAAAGCACGAATATAACATGAGCCATGTTCATCCCGTGAAGCAAAAAGAAGATGGGTATGAATATGGTAACAAGTCGAGGAGGTAGTAGTTTGCATGCTCCTGCATTCTTCCAAACATGTCCTTGTGTCTCCGTCTCTAATGAAATCGGTTCAAGACCAAGGCTATCCCACACCGAAATCTGCAAGAGGTACCACCAAAGATGGAGCGAAACCCTAATATGATGGCTGGGCAGTATCATTGTCGTCCAGGTGGTGTACAGTTGGATTCAATGTTGAAAGTGGTCAAAGCGAAAAAACGACTGCCTCTTCCTCCCCAGGAAAAGGACTTCGTATCAACAAAAGTTCCTCAAAGCGAAAGAGAACAATAAAAAAAAGCCGCCAAGTATATGCGACGAACCAAAAGGAGGCAGATGGCAGCTTGACCCCTCTCAATCATGAGCATGCTGCTCTTCCTCTCTCTCTCTCACGACAGAGATGAGAGGACAGAATGACTTGAGAGAAGAGAAGCTGGTACCCAGAAAATTCGCCCCAGTTCGTACTCGTCGAGGTCGTCAGGCATAAAATCCAGAAGAAGAAAAAGAAAACGCCTACCGGCAGAAAGAAGGAGGTATAATGGGGGAAAAATAAAATGGCCACAAAAAAAAAAAGGCTGACAAGAAGAAATTGGTCCTGTTGTTCTTTGCAAAACAGAGGATTTGTAAATGTCGTTGAAAAGATTGTACTCGAGTGTTGCCAGAAGCGAAGAAAACATGACGGCGACACCCATTGCGGTCCTGCCCAAACGTATAGACGGGGTGAAGTTGCAAGCGAAGGAACGGAATGACTCAATTCAACAGCTGGGGAAAAAAGGAATTCCCCATTGTTCAAGTTTCTCATTCTTCTTCTTCCGCCTTCCCTTACAAGAAGAACCCGGCAACCATGCCAGCCACGCCCGCAAAGACAACCTTTCTGGCATCCAGCGCCGAGCCGGCGTTGGACGGGCCCTTGGAGGACGGCACGGTCGGGCTGCCAGTCGCGGCGGTGGTGGTGGTAGTCGCGGCGATGGACGACGGATGAGTGATGCCGCCGGTAGCTTGGATGGCGACGCTGCTGGTGCTGTTGAGCGTGGACACGACCATGTGGACGCGCGAGAGCGTGACCGTCTTGGTGAAGTGTATCGTGCCGGTGCTGGTCTCGGTGATGGTGGTCACGCTGGGCGCGGCGGAGGTGGCATCTTCGGCTGCGGCGAGGGCCGGGAGCACGGCGAAGAGGAGAGTAGATAGACGCATCGCGATACCTGTGGTGGCTGGATGTTGTTCCTTGTTGGTGTTGGTTGTGTAGTAGGCGGTGTGTATGACAAGATACAAAGCAAAATCTTGTCAACAAAGTCGTAGATATTCTTCCTTTTCCCTCTCTCTCTCTCTTTCTCTCTTTTGCTTTTCGAAACGAAAAAAGGAAAAAAAAAAATTGCGCTACTTTAAGCTCGTCAATGGACCGGGCTGGGCTGAAGCGCGACTTGTTTCAAGTTGAAGGACAGAGTGAGCGTCGGTTGGTTGGGATGAGAGTGAGCGTGTGTGTGTCTGTGGTGCAAGAGAATGAGCGTGAGTGGTTTTGGTAAATGCAAGCTTTATTTCGTACGATAAGGCTTTGCCAACGAAGTCTTTTATGAGAATGAGCTTGTAAGAAGAAAGAGGAAAGCATTTGGGGTGTGGGCGCGCCCGTTCTACTAATACGGTCTGGGCGGGAGGCCATCTCACGAACAAGACACACACACACACACAGAGGGCAGGTAATCACATCTCGACCCACAGAAACCAGAGGAACAACTGGCCCTAGCGGGAAAAGAGTTAAAAGGAAAAAAAATCAAACTGCTCATTCATTCATTGGTGATGGCGCTAGACCGGGGCCAGCGCGGCCGCGTTGAGGGGGGGGGGCCTGGCGCATTCCCTTTGTGTCAGTGGCGACAACTTTTGTGTGAGACTTGTCCATGCCGTCGCCCCAGAGCTAAGCTTAATAAACCAGGTTGTGGTGTGCACGCGCTGGCCCTCGGTACTCGAAGGGGCTTTGAGGGAAATGAGGGTATCCGCCGTTGTCTCACCACACCAAGAGAGCAAGCAACGACTGTATTATTCGTAATAACGTCCCCACTTGCTCTGCATCTTTTCTTGACCTCGTGGCAAGTTGTGACTTCTGTCTTCTTTTTGCCATGTTTAAAATGAGAGTCGGAGGGTGATGTTGCACCGTGTCGTAGGCAACGAGTGGCCCCCGTCATCGGTGTGCTGTGCTTGGCGTCCAAAGAAATACTGGTAGGCCTTTCTTCTCTTCCCCGTGTACTAACTTAGATGAAAGGGGGCCGTTATAGGCACATGAATCAAATATATATCCGAGTCTCCCACTAAAAAGACAACTCTACCGTTTTTTTTTTCCGCTTCGCTTTCCTGTTTTGTTCTCGTTTATCGAAGCAACTGCTGCTGCGCCCCGATTGGATTTTCCGGGGGATAGCCGAAAAAAAAAGGAAAAAAGGGGAAAACCAGGACCGGCCTTGTAAACTGGAGACGAGCACGCCACGGGCAGAAAAAACAGGGGGGGGCAGAGACTTTTCACCCCCTGATTGGCTTATACAAGTTAGCCCACCCAGTAGGTTAAATTCCCTCATTTCCAGGAGCCTTTCATCATTGCATTCATTGGGCATTCACGGGTCAGCCCTAGAGTTGGGGGGGTTGCGCCCGCGCTTTCTTCCCGGTACCTGATTTTCGTCTTGATTTTTCGTCCTGGTACCTGACGCTTTTCCCAGACGGGCAAGTACTGGTGATCCCGAGAGGCTCACTGAGAAGAGACTTTGCTTCAATGCCATATTTACTAACACTTGGAGTTGTGGCTTTGTCAGTAACAATGAATGAAAGTGCGGTTTTTGGCTCTGTCAGTAATACAAAGGGAAGCGCAACGTGGCAACAGACTTTCTCACGCGCATTCTACTTCATGTGCACACCCTGGCGCCACCCCCACGATTTCCTGTTTAAACCATTTCTGCCCATTTCTGCCCAGCCTCTTCAGTCTCGCGTGCCGTCATTGATTCTGCAGTCTATTATTAACAACGTGCCTGCATCTGTCTACTAGTAGTAGGCATCAAAGGGCCGGTAGAGACAGGGAGAAAAGGGAGCAGACACCAATGTTCTACTCCATACACAGACATATTCCTTTTTTAATTTATCCTTCTTTCATCTTCTTCTTGGGTCTGATTTTTTTTTTTTTTTTTTTCCCCATCAAACCCGCTCTATCAACTCCTTTTATCGTGCCAAAAACTGCAGTCGCCACATGCAGTCGACAAGAACTAATAATAGAGGGTTTTGCTCCGGCTGCGATACTCCTCTTTCCTTCCTTCTTCAGATCAGATTCAATGCTGCACCCCCTCCAATGAGACCATTCCTCTATGCCATTGTCGCTAGTCAATAGCGTGTGACCAAAATCAAGTGAGTCGCGTAGCGGACGGCTTTGATGGACCTCGAACGCGTGAATGTGGCTTTTTCTTCATCGTCATCGTCATCATCGTCATCATCAGCATCATCTGCATCATCTTCTTCTTCTTCTTCATCGTCATCATTGATTGTTTTCTTGACGAATGGCAACATTGTTCTCTTTTTTGTATTTCGCTTTCCCCCGTTTTTGGCTTTGGTTTTGGTTTCCTTGCAAACTACACTTAGCCCGTTTGCTTGCCATCCCCCTTGTACAAGGCCATGGCGACAAAAACAAGAAAACGACCCTAACTCCTTTCATCACGCGTGAACGCCATAACAAAGCTCCGTAATGCCTAGCACGGTTCGGAGACCATACCAATGGGACCAGACCCAGCGTGGAATGCATCTCAACATTCCCGGCGCGCTAGCCCCCGCATCACAATGTGCGCTTAAAAATGGAAATCAAATCTCGGAATGTGCCGAGTTACTCCATGCAGAAAGGGTCTTTTGATGACAAAAAATCGCCAAAACTAAATTCCTGGACCGCGTCGTAGTTTCACTCTTGGCTTTCTTCTTCTCTTTGGGGTTCACCAAGGTTAATTCCACTGGTATTCACGTTTGACCTGTTCCTGTTTGACTTGTTCATGTTTGACCTTTGCTTGTAACGCGCGCATCATGCGAATAATCCTACCTGACGATAACGTACGACAAAAGTAGGCCACGGACAGTCGCAAGCAAACATCCATCCGGCTTGCTCAAGTGAAAATCAGTTGCCCGGCATAGCCAGGCCAGAGCACAATTTAGTCACGCTGATACAGGGTAGCAATGTTAAGAAGTGGTGCAATTTAATCTGAAATATGTAAAGCTCATGTCATGCAGACATGTGTTGTCAAAATGTGGTATCCAACAAGATGAGAGAAATATTGGCAGATGTAGCATACATGCGTGTGCATCATGGGAATAGACAAGGAAAAAGGATCAGATCGTCAAAGCAAGGTGGCGTCGGGAGCGTCGGAACACACCACGCCTATGCTAGCCAGTACCAGGCCTTCTGGAGCCAGTTGCTGGGAACACGCTCCTCATCCATCTGTTCCAGTTCATCCATCTCTCTGACGCCAGTGATGACATCAATCTCGTGCACGGGAATGGCCCAGCGAGTTCTGAACCACATCTTGTGTCCAAAGTAGAGCATCAAGACTAGGGGAATGGTGATGTAGGCGGCGATGAAGTCGGCGGCGACAAAGGGCTTGGCCATGAAGGACTGGAAACCATTGGTAATGGTGAGGAGAGAGACGAGAACAATCATAAAGTAGCTGGCATATGGCTGGAGGGGCGTCTTGTACGGGCGGATATCAAGCAAATTGTTGTATTCGAGAGCCTTGCGGAAACGAATGTACGTGACCATGACGATGAGCCAGGCAATGTAGCCGGAAATGGTGGAGAGGTTGACAAACCAAGTGAAAACCTTTTCACCCGAGTTGCTAACGTTGAGGTAAGAGAGCAGGCCGACGCCGAAAGTGGTGAGTACAGCAACCCAGGGAACACCGAGGCGGGTCGTTTTGGAGAAGACGCGGGGGGCATTTCCGGTGAGGGACATGGAGTAGAGAACACGGCTGCCCGAGTAGAGGAAAGAGTTGCCGGCAGACCAGGCCGAGGTCAGAATGGCGGCATTAATGATATGGTTGAGGACGGAGATGCCGACTCTCTGAATGCCAATAACAAACGGAGAGGCGGCGGCACCGCCGGCACCGGATTGGAGGGCACCGAGAAGGTCGTCGTCGTCCGAGGCAACAAGGATGCCAATGATGAGAGAGGAGCAACCGTAAAAGATGGCAAGACGCCAGACGAAGCGACGGGCAGCCTTGGGAATATTGCGACGGGGGGCGACAGTTTCGCCAGCGGCAATGGCAATGAGCTCGGGGGAGGTGATGAAGGCGAAGCCGGCAGTGATGAAGGCCTGCCAGAAGGAGAGGAAACGGCCAGTGGAGCCAGGGACGCCGCGGAACTGGACAAAGGCGCCTGGATGTTCCCAGTAGTAGAAGCCTCTGATGTGGTTCTGGTCGGGGCCGCCGCCAAAGAAGATGACGACGCCGAGTATGATGAGGCCAATGATGGTGAGCAGCTTGATGCTGGCGAACCAAAATTCGGCCTCGCCAAAGAATTGTACGGCAATGATGTTGAGGAGGAGCATGACGACGAGAATAATGGTGATCCAGACAGCAACGTGGACTTTGGCGGCGCCGGGCCAGTAGTTTATGACTATGCTGGCGGCCGAGGCCTCTGCACCGACTAATATCGCGTAGACGTACCAGTAGTTCCAGCCGGCGGCAAAGGCGAGGGAAGGGTCAACGAAGCGCTCGACAAAGTAGGGTACGGTGATGCCGCGCATGGGGAGCAGGGTAACCATTTCGGCGAGGCAGTTCATGACAGTCCAGACAACGGCCATCATGAAAATGTAGGCCATGAAGAGAGGAGCAGGACCAGACTTGCTGAGGATGCTACCGGAGCCGACAAAGAGACCGGTACCGATGGCGCCGCCAAGGGCGAGGAACTGAATGTGACGGCTCTTGAGGCCGCGCTCGAGCTGATCATGCTGGTGGGCGAGGTTGAATTCGGACGACTCGACAGGTCGGGAGTCCTCGAGGTTGAGGTTGTAGCTGTCGGCCGAGACATTGGCTTCGTGTGAGACTTTTTTCTCCATGATTGGTGGAGGGTGGGCGCAGAGTGGGCGCAAAAATTGATACAATGAGGAGATATGCAAAGTGCAGTATATCGCAAATCAATTATAGCCAGTTAAGCGACGAGCGAATTGAAAGGATGTGACGTCAGAAAAAGATCCGTTGCCTTTTGCTGTAGCGCGATTGCAGCGTAGCACTGGCTGGGAGCAGACAGGCTTATTAGCTGTAGGTGCGGTAGAGGGAGACGTAACCAACTGAGCAGTGGGCAAACATCAGATGGCGCGGGCTGTGGTGACGAAGCCAGGGAAGGGAATTACCAAGCAGACACGGGAGCGAGGACGAGAGACTGGCCCGACAGAGGTTTGGGGGAGAGATGAGAGAGAAAGGTTGTGGAGGGGAAGGAGGGAAGAGAGGGTAAAGAAAGACAAAGGCTGGATAGGTTGATGTGGGTGGGCGTCCGGTTTTGGGTCACTTTGGAGGAGGAAAGGACTCGGAGGGGGCAAACGAGGCTATGAATTTTTCTCTTTGAATTTTCGAGGTACCGAGTTTTATGTGAGGGGTGCAGGCAAGCGGAGGTAGCTTCCGTCAGTAATACACCAAGTACCTAGCAACCCTTCCTACGTAAGGTAGGTAGCTTATCTCTGGCAAAAGTGCAGATTTTTGGGGTAAAACGGGATACCCCTGCAAAGCCTGGAGAAGGGTGCTGGTGGAAGCCCCAGAAACTGCATAAGAGCCCCACGATGAGTTGGGTTCACCGATACAATCTGAATACGTTTGGCAGGGGAATTTTTCCTTGATTACGGGAATATAATTAGACGGAAGATTCGATTGACATGATTTCGAGGAGTCGAGTCTGTCCTTTTTTCCCGTCAACTCTTGTCGAGATGGAAACGAACTCTGTTCAACTTGGCGGGGTCGTAGACAGAATCCCCATTTTGCCAGGTCAAGGGTGCTGATTGCCGCGCTGTATCAGCCATGATCCATGTCAATACAAGGAGTTACACATAATATCCGTAGTTCATTATCCGTTTCCTCGTAGCTCTATCAAATTGGGTATTTGCTTCCTATTTTCCTACGCACATCCATTCTTTCGCCCCAACGGTTCCAACGGCAGCCCACGCACACGACCAACATTGGTCACTTGACGGCGTCAGCCTCAACCGCAATCAAGGCATTCTTTCGCTAGCACATGAGACGGATCCTAATTCCGAATTGTACTAATAATTAAGTCGTTGCTGTTATGGGCCCAATGTCTTTGATCAGATTCTACCGACTGGCGTCATGAAGTGAAACGTCATGTCTAGACATGCATCTTTTCGGAATCTATTGTACAAGTACGGATACCATTGTTCAATCGCGAAAGCGTGGCGCTAGGCAGCAGAATTTGCACCGTCGCCCGGCTGGAGACGAGTGGCTTGCGTCTGTTGATGATTGCCCTTGTACCTAGGTAGTAATGAGAAGCCTACCTACATTACCTAGGTAGGTACCTAGTCATGCGAGCTGGAACCTGGGGAAACAGTGGCATGGATCCCGACAGCCCTTTTTCCCCCAGTGCTCGCTCAATAATCAAGGCAAGGTTAAACTTAATTGCCTTGTCCGTTTCTTTGCGGCAAACCATGTATCTTTGTACCCCGTACCGATAATCTGTACATGTCTCTCCATCATCTACAGTAGGCTACATTTTTCGGAAGCAGCAGTGGCGTTGTCTCACGTCCCCACTTTGACCCCCCCCCCAATTCGACTCGCCCGGGTGCGGCACGACTTTTTCGAGTTGTAATTTATTTAGCGGCTGCAAGTCGGATTTTGAGGGGATTTTGAGGGGAACAGAGAAACCACGCCACGCCAAGGGGAGGAGGCGGTGCTAGGTCACAAGCTAAAACACCAATGACTTGTTCATGGAGAGAATCAACTCGAGACTTTTCCGTGGCGCTCTCGGAAGGCGTTGCCAGTCGAGACCATTTCGGCGATGCCCAGCATGCGAATTGCCCAAAGCGGATCGACAACAACTTGGCTGGGCACCTAACTTAACTAGGCAGCAACCAACACGAAAAGACTTTGGAGAGAAGCACTGCACACTTCCGTATAAAGCTGATCAACGTTGGCAACAAGGCCGCACGCAGAGGGAAGCCTGACAGGTCGCTGCTACATACCTTATTTTTAGCATTGCGCATCCGCATCCGCATCCGCATCCCAGCTCCAGCTCCAGCTCCAGCTGCACCACCAAGCCACTATACCCCATCCATCATCTCCACGAGTCCATCCGCCCGCCACACATGCGCCAAAGAGGCAAATTACTTTGGCAACACTCGACTCAGCACCTCTCCATCATCCTCGAGCCGAAGAAAGCCGTCTCCAGCTTCCCCCCCCCCACCACGCAATGCCCCGGATCCACATCATCAACCTGGCAAAAACATATTACCGCCGAAAACCAATCCATGCATTTCGACAAATAGGGACTTGTTCATGTCTATCACTCTTGGCCATTACTCGCCCACAGCCACTCCGTCCGTCTTGCGCCTACTGGTACAGATTATGGAGACTAGTAGCGCCAGCTTCTCGGGCAGCCCTTCCGAGCCATCCTTCCGAGCCATCCAGCCGCGTCTGTCTATTCTGCTTGCTGACCATGACACACCAGGCCACGCTCGACAACTTGTATCTCGCACATGCCGCATGTTGCATCTGCCCGAAAAACTAGCCCTACCATCCTTCGGACTCGATGCTGTCGACTGTGATTCCCACGGAGCCGCGGGCCACCGACCGCCCGCCTGGTGCCGACTCGCTTGCAAACCTTCCAGAAGCCAACGCGAACACCCCTTGCCTGCACGGCCCTGCAAGGTACTGAATCATACTGCTGTCGAGCACGAGCGCTACCACCACCTTGCACTCACCATCCCAAATTTGGCATTCCTTTTACATTTCTCATCATGACGCCTCAAATGCCCCAGAGTTTTCCGCGCTTTTTCCCGCACCAGTGGTGCCCCGAACACATCGGCGCGGACCTTACATCCGGTGCGCACAATGGGGCACAATGGCTAGTTTTAACTCTAACGTGGATCTTGAAGCAAACCCCACAGAACAGTGTCTAGAACCCATCTCGACACCGAAAAGACCTCTCTATCAAGGAGAACCCCGTCTTTCTATCTGCAATCTCACCGCCGCGCCCGTATCTGCTAGTTATGGGTCCCGCCAGCGCCGAACGCCCGCCGGACCGCGAGACCACCTCCGCGAGACCAACTTCCCCCAAACAGATAGTTAGGTTGAGACATGGCCGAAGGTGGCAGGTATACGACACCAGTCGACCCATCAAGGTAGTCTCGCAACACTACTGGTCGACTGTAATTACTCTGCCCACTGGTTGCTATAGTTGAGTTGAAGATGCTTGTCGCACGCGGGCGCACAACAAGACGCCACGAGCATCACGGCAAGCGACGTGCTGGGCGCCCAATTTGATTCCAGCACAGCAACCACGCAATGTCGACAATCGATTATGGTATTACGGCATCAACGTAGTGAACAGAGCGGCCGTACAAAAGACCATTGTGAAAGAGTAAATGCTCTGCTCGGCTACTCTACAATACTAAAGAAGGATGGACATATTATAGGTGTAAGACTCATAGTTGTTCCTAGGAAATCACGAGTAGCATGCTAACTCTGATTTAGCCTAGATGATTTAGTTCGGCCTCTATTCCCAGCGTATACCTCGTATGCGAAGCGCTTCCTCAATAATCTTCGATGAAGAAACCGGGGCATCAAGACGAGACTACGATCCCGTGTTGTCTCTGGCCGATACGTGGTGGGCACGAACATTCCTGACAAGATACCCGCGCGATTCTCAGCAACTGTTCATCAGGACACGAGACACACTGCCCTTTGCCTATCAGAGGCCCAGCATACGCACACACTCACACACACACGCGCGCGCAAAAGAGGATAGATAATGATGCACACACATGTACCGTGCAAAGATAGCTCACCTGCCTTGGGCGTCCACAGCGTCCCGCAGATGGCAATCAGCACTGCGGTTGGCGCTTCACCCCATGTACCCGGATATACAGCCGCCACCCGCCTTTGTACACACGCGGCTCGTCGCCTCTGCCGTACGCTCGCCCTTTCATTCCAGGCCGACCCTTGGCGTCGTCGAGCAACAGCGGCAGCGTCCCCTCGGTAGTTCGCAGGCGCCGTCGTTTTGTTTTTCAGTTCCCTCCAACGGCATTGCCCTCGGAGGATGGCAAGGAAGCCGGTCGTCGGCAAAAGTCCTTGACCTGAAAAACAAAAGGGGTCCCAGAAGAATTTGCACCTGTAGCTCCCGTATAAGAGAGCCTCGTCGTCGTGAGCCCTCCATAAAAAAGATCCTCCTGCCAACATTGCAAGCATCAGCAACCTTTCAACTTTGCCATCTCCCTCCGGCGCGGCAATGGTAACCAGCCCACAACCCCGTACATCGCTAGCTCGCGGTGCATACCTCGCGTTGTGTGTTGTACAAGACACAAAAGAGGTGGGGGGGTTTGGCATTCGTACGACGCACGTAGATGACGGGAGAAAAAGCAAGTGGAGAGGTTCCCCCGCCCACCTGGTATTACTCTTTGCATTGCCATATTAGTATAATTACAGCAAAAAGTGCACCCTGCCCCAAGGTTGGGACTTTGAGCCTTGTTTCTAAAACGATGCTGCTCGCAAGACCCTGAAAAAGACAAATTAAAAAGGCGAGAAGCTTCCATTTTCTCTCCACATCTCCTCAAGAGCCGCTTATCAAGCCTACTAAGCCCGAAAGCGTTCGGCTTTTAAATGATGCTACACCGGGGATACGGAAGCATAGCTAAGCAAAAGCTTGGTAATATACGCTCCGTTCACATCCGAGACCAAGCTACGGTGGACGTCCGCACGACTTGGGCGGGGGGACCAAGAGGTGAGGGAGAGGCCGAACAACACACCGACGCAGCGTCACAGTCGTGTTGGAGCACGGCTCTAAATGCACCGAAGAAGGTCGCCCGCATTACATAGCATGCAGCTCCCGGCGTGCGGTCCCGGAGAAAGGGAAGGCGCACGATGCGGCTGCACACTCGTTTACTTGCTTTCTTATATAAGGCTCCAGCCTGGGCCACCGGTCTTCCGTTCGTGATTCACGATACCTCACTCGCGATACTGTATATCACGGCATGATACACCTTTACCTATTGTAGATCACGAGACAAATACGCACATAGTAGGCATACACAAAGGCATACATACATGCACATACTTACACAAACACACGCACGCATTATGATGCTCCTCATACAACTCATGTGCGTCGCCGGCGCTCTGGGAGCAGCAGTAGCCTTCTCAGCAGACATTGACGGCGCGCCACTCATTCACCTTGACTATGCCACGTACCGGGGGTCCCGCGCGGCCGGCGCCGGTGTCGACCAATTTCTCGGTATGCGCTTCGCCAAGCCGCCGTTGGGCGACCTGCGCTTCCGCGCGCCCCAGGAGCCAGTCCACGAGGACCAGGTGCAAGACGCGAGCAAGGTACGCCACGCGCACCACTTCATTTTGAACAAAACCAAAATCAATTGAACACCGAATGTTCGCTAACACGATCACAGCTTGGTGTTCTCTGCGTTAGCCCCGGCGCTAGCCTCGGCGTTGCCCCCGACGATGAGTTTAGTGAAGATTGCCTCTTTGCCAACGTTTTCAAGCCAGCCAACGCCACGACCGAGTCTAAGCTTCCCGTCTGGGTCTTTATCCAAGGTGGCGGCTACGCGTACAACTCGAACGGCAATTATAATGGGTCTCAAATTGTTCAGCAGAGCGGCGGCAACGTCGTTTTTGTCAATTTCAACTACCGCGTCGGCGTTTTTGGCTTCTTGGCAAGTGAAGAGGTTCGCAAGGATGGCGCACTAAATGCTGGCCTCTTGGACCAGCGGCTGCTTCTGCGGTGGGTGCAGAAGTACATCGGCCAGGTATGTTCATTCGTCGTACAAGGTAATTGTGGCCACGGCTAATGTCCTTGGTGATCCTTCGTGTGCAGTTTGGAGGCGACCCCAACCATGTCGTGATTCACGGCGACTCTGCCGGTGGCGGTTCCGTCTCGCACCATTTGACCGCCTACGGCGGCAACGACAAGGAGAATCTGTTCGTTGGTGGCATACCTGAGAGCCCATTCTGGCCGACGCAGCGAAACGTAGACCAGATGGAATTTCAGTACACTCGTCTGCTTCGCGATACCAAGTGCGGCTCCCTCGACTGCCTTCGCAAACTCGACGTTGGCGCGCTGGGCAACGCCAGCCTGCCCTCGCCCTTCCCCGGGGCCCATACCGAGGATCCTGTGCCACTGTGGTATTGGCTCCCTGTGATTGACGGGGATCTTGTCCAAGACAACATGTACGCGCAATTCCTGACCGGCCGCTTCAAGCGTGTGCCCCTCCTCGTGGGCGATGATACCGATGAAGGCACCTACTTTGCTGCGAATGCCAGCACCGAGACCGAGGTGTCGTCGTTTCTGCGAGCCAACTACCCACGCCTTCAAAAGTGGCAGCTCGACATTGTTAGCACCATCTACCCGAGGATGGAGCCCTTGCCCAAGCACGCCGACTATTATCCGTCTGCCGCCGCTGTATACGGCGACTGTACCTTTGTGTGCGCGGGAAATACCATGTCTGACGCCATCTCAGTCTTCGTAGGCCCAGACAAGTCGTGGAATTATCGTTACAATGTCGCCGATCCCGAGCAGGTTGCCGAAGGCTTGGGTGTGCCACACGTTGCTGAACTCGGAGCTATCTTTGGGCCCGACAATATCCGGGGGCAAGAGGCGAAATCTTTGAGGACGACCAATGCGGCTATTGTGCCCGTAATGATGGCGTACTTTACCAGCTTCGTTCGGTTTCTGAACCCGAATACAAGTCGGCAGCCTGGATCGCCGTTGTGGCAGAATTGGGGAGCGTTTGTGGGCGAGCAGGGCCAGCGTATGCGGCTGGAAACAAACAACACAGCGATGGAGACTGTGCCTTTCGACTTGGTCTCGAAGTGCGCGTTATGGAAGCTTCTTGCCGAGAGTATGGATGTTTGAGGCGATGGCGAGCAGATGGAAAAAAATGCAAATGTAGGCGCGATAAAAGTATGCTTACAATTGCTTCTATATCCGGACTGCATTTGATTTGATGGAAGACTTGTTTCTGCATGAGGAACTCCTCAGTTTGCATTTAGCGGTTTCGGCTAGCGCATAAAATGTTTTCGTTATTATTGCTGAATCTGGAGGACATTTGCGTGATAATGGTCCGTCTGCATCAAACAGTTCAGTGGCGGCGTAATGCAACGCTCCGGGCGTAATGGTCGACATGCAGCGTTTTGCTTCAGATTTGTTTTTTCTTTCTTGACAAAGAACATGCTGAGACACGGCTGACGGCGGTGACACAAATTTTTTTAACGTGTGGCTCGTCAGCGCGGAGCATTTGCTGCTGATGGCAGGCAACCTTGGCGTTATTAGGGCGGAGGGTTCGTTTGGTCATAAATTAATAGACGGCGTTCGTATTCACGTGCCCCTGTAGCTCGATTATATTCCCAACTGCAGACCCATTCGACAAGAATCATCATACGACCGGGGCTTCTGGTCCGTAACGAGCTATTCGGACCCGATAATTTCTAATTTTTTGAAAAACGTCGTATTGGGCGAGGGATGTATGTATAAAATAGGTGGGTCGGGCTGAAAGTATCGATTCGCTTATTCATAGTTTGCATCTTGGTATGCAGGCTGTGGTGATATTCGAAGGCACGAAGTCTGGTACAGAATGGTGAAAAGAGCGTGGATGGCAAGACTTGGATAACGATATTACGGACATGTTGTAAGAAGCTTCTCAGCGTCGAGGCACTGTTCATCTCAAATCACCTGCTCGGGCCGAGGCGAGCAGGTAGAGATGTTTGGCTTCGAGTCGACTGTCCCCACAGGTGCGCCATGCCGGAGGTTATTGCGTGTGTGTTTGGCGGTATCGGTGCTGGATGTGGCTCGTTATAAAGGGCAACTTAACTTATGAGCAGATTGTGTCCGTGGCTTATCAGGGGTGGCGATCTACGGTGAGATCAAAGTCGGGAGGGATATAGCTTGCCGGTTATGAGGAAGGGTTTCTGCCATTGGGAGACTGCATCGACGACAATAGCGAAGGAGCGGCTGCATCGAAGATCTGCGTCGACCGTGTTGCTAGGCTGCTTGGCGACGGAAGCTTGTGTCATATTACCAGTAGAGCTGGCGTGAAAGGGGGGGGCAGAGGAAGATAGTTAACTAGCTCAAAATAACGACGGAGGTCTCGGAGAAAGACGAGTAGCGTGGGTGATTGCAATAATGAGTGATCCCCGACGAGGATGAAGAGATGAAATGATGATGGAATGATGATGCGAAAGCGGGCCGTTGATGAGGAGCAAAGGGTCCTATATCGAGTGTAAAGTGCATCATCGTGCAGGCCCTTCCATTGATTGGTAACAAATGATAATAACGTTAGCGTTAGCTCCCAGCATTTTGGTTGTGGCGTCGCCTGGTCGCCTGTTCCTCTGCTGTTGAACGTTCCTTGGAGCTCTCCATTTTCTGTCTGCCCCTGTCCACCCGTCGGCTCGGGCCTATCAGAGTTTTGTCCGGAGCTTTTACTCCGGCAAGCCCTCGCCGACAACGTCTTTGCCTCAGTTGCATTAATTTGGCCACTTCTTTTGGCCACTTTTTGTTTTGGCACTCTTCGCACTGGAGCAGACGTGCTGCAGACCACTAGGTATTGCTGCCGGGACGCCCCGGCTGCTCAGGCACAGGGTGTTTGTTATGATGCCTCGTGCCTGTAGGATGTGCCGCTTCGCCCGGTCCCCGCCACCGGGCTGCTCGCTGCTCACTGCTCGTACCTATCAGTACACGTCGCCGTGCCAGCCTGGCACACTATCCATATCTGCTGCGGCAGGGTAGCTCTGTAGGTAGTTAGCAATGTAGTTGTTTCGGGTGCCTGCTCATTGGGTGCACCTGGCTAAGTACCTTGCACCACTTGGCAGGCTGCTTGCTCTCTCGGTGGGTGTGCCGTGGTGCGTGTGGTGTGGCCAGTTCTTGCTGTCCCAATGCTCCTCGCCTGTCACAAGCTCCTTCCAATAGTCAGCCCTTGTTGTTCGCTGTTGGTGAGAGGTCTTGGGCCCCAATGCTGTCTCCTCACCTCTCCCCTTCTTCCTAGCCACATGGGGCTGTGGCGAGTCTCTCTACCACACCGTTGGAATACCTTCTTTCCTATTATCTGTGGCTTGACCCTGCACGACGACACCTGGTTCGAGCCGGTTCTTTTGCCAGTGTCGGTTTCGACTTGCCGGAGTAGGCGCTCCTCAACGGCCACTCGACAAACGAAATTTGCTTCAGCTCGCTTTCGTGGCCTATACTTCTCCCGCCGTATTCTCATAGTCAGCTTCACAACTTGTCTTTTGTGCTTTGGCTTTTGGGCAGCCCGTCGCCACTCTGCTTGCGCATCTTCGACCTGACTCTCCACAAACTCACTGCCCGCGCCACCTCGCGCTCATCTACGCCTGTAGCGGCCAGGGCCGTAAAGACTCCCATGGGCGCGACCACGAATAACTCTTGTCGTCAGCTACATATCATTACTCCTAATCTTTTGCAGTTTGGCCAGAGATTGTTTCGCATTCAGGGTGCCCAGCTCGAGATAAATGTGCAAAGCCTATACGGCGGAGTGCCCAGTCTGCGGGAAAGGGTACCTCGTCTATGTTGCATTCTGCCATTCATACCATCCGCCTTATATCGAGTGTCCCAACGGCACAGCTTTTATTTCGAATGATATGGGAGACGGCCAGTGCCCCAGCCCCGTCTGCCCAAACAGCTTGAGGGGAGGTTGCTCTGTCATGTAGTTTGCTGTCATCCAGAAAACCGCCTTGACACCAAAGCTCAATCTCAGAGCTTGTTTCCTGTCACGTCGACTTCGACAATCTGGTCGACGCCCTCGTACTCGGGCACTTGGAGGTTATACTTTTCCGCAATCATAGGCGACACGAACCTGGCCAGATCGTCTTAGTGGCCATGTCCACATTGTGTACGTTTTATCAGCATCTTCGGGAAGCCAACTTACCGGCCACCGACAAAATGGCGTCCCGTAAAGTGCCTGACTAACGGCTTTGGTGCAGACAAGCTAACGAGCGTTGTAGGCATAAAGGAGCTCCCCAAACCCGACTTTGGAGGGCCTTGCTCGATATCCCACGATGAAGGCGCGTCCACGGACGTGACGGGCTTGTCTGATTTCTGGAGCGCCTCTATTACGGCTGGGAACGGCTCTCGAACTTCTCCTGAGAAGCTGAATCCTATTACCCAGTTAGACACGATGTTCTGGAGCCGTCTACACAATTCAACAAACCGAAAATTGCATCAATAATGTGATCCGTGTCCTGAGCTGCGGATACGAAATCTTCGACGAACGGGACTTGCAGATCCTCAAGTTGTTTTGCAAGGTGCTAAGAAAACGATCAGCAGCTACACAAAAATACCTTGAGCAGTCAATTTGGGTTGGCTTTTGCGTCTGGACAGTAAACAATGCTTTGGAAGGTCGATGCTAGGTCAGGCTGAGCTTTGGGGATGGCTAGGCTGCACGAAATAGGCATGATAAACGCATATACAGAGGAGCATAGAAACAGACGCCACAAAACAACGCCCAAAGATTCAAAGCGAAACCATTGTGAATGTAGGCGGCTAACCTGGTATAGTTCGTTCTTGCCCTTCTTGGGGTAAAAGATGGATGGTCGATAGCCATAATAGAATAGGTGACGAGCGGCAACAAGACCATCACCGCCTTGACATGGGCTCGTCAGATCTTGTACAGCACTCATGATTCCGAAGATGGAGCATACCGTTATTTCCCGGACCACAAGCCACGAGAACCTTGCGACCCATGCTCGGAGGATGAACCCGAAATACTGTATCAAGCGGCACGGTGCAGCGCCATCTCAGCATGCCGAGACGCAGCAAAAGCACCAAAGAACAAAACAAGACGTACCAGCTTGGGAGACGGAGAGACCGGCGAGCTCCATGAGCTGATCCAGCGAGAAAGCGCTGGTGCTCATGAGCTCCTGATCTAGAGCGGCGGCGGCCTTGGCACTCAGAGTCTACGGAATCAGCAAGACAAGTGTCAGCCATGCATGCGGTCATGAGATGAATTGAAACTGTGACATGAGAATCACCCACTTTGAGGGTCATTATGATGCTAAGATGCGGTGCGGATGAAACGGTTGCCTATGATGTAAGAGATGCGTTGTCTGCACACCTGCCGCCGTTGAGACCCAACAACGGAGTCGGTAGCAACTTGCGCGGCTGCCGCTATACCGCTTTGGATCGACACTGGCTTGTGTGTGCTAGAATCCTCAACCAACGTTACTTCATAAAAGGCAGCACTCAGGTTATAACAAAGACTGCCGGTGCCTTTCTACGCACGGCACGGCATTACAAATCCTCACTCATTGAAGACCAGATAAAAATCAATAATAAATGTCGTAAGTTTTCGGAGTCTATATCTTACACAAGAACCTGATTTAAAAATACTGATAGCCGTCAGGGGTGGAATTCTATCGCTAGAAAAGTGAGTATTCTCAGTTACGCAGGCCGTCTGCTTTGTCAACCGCTCGGGACAGGCAGAGGTCCCGACGCCCAAAATTGGGCGACGGATAAATCTGAAGATAGAAATCGTAGAATCTCAGGGCTGTTTGACGCGAGAAACGGCCGCTGCCGTGGGCTTGATCCGGGCTTGCATGGCACGGCGACGGTTGGCTGGAACAAGCCCCTGCTGTTCTGGCCTGTTGTAATGCCCGGCGGGCGGCAAAACTGGCCATCCGGGCCACCACAGCGAGTTGGAAGGGAATAAAGTGGAGAATGGCCAGCCGGCAAGTTTGAACCTCGCGAGAATGCCCCATCAGGAGAGTGACAACAGATATAGACTCGTTTCCATTTCAATCCTCCATCAACACCACAAATACACATCGCCATGGTGATTAAGATTCGTCTAGCGCGCTTCGGGCGCCGAAACCTGCCCCTTTACAACATTGTCGTCGCCCACGCACGGTACGCGCCTCAATCCCTCTCTGTCCTTCATCCCAGGACCAAAAAAAAGAAGAGAAAAAAAAAAAGACTAAACATTCTTCCCATCTCGCAGCACGGCGCGCAACTCGAAACCCCTCGAAGTTATTGGCACGTACGACCCAGTGCCCAAGGCCGACCCTTACGAAACGACGCCCGGTCGGCTGCACAAGGACGTGCGGCTCGACACGCAACGCGCGCGGTACTGGATCGGCGTCGGGGCGCAGCCCACGGACACGGCGTGGCGGCTGCTGAGCATGGTCGGCATTTTGCCCAAGAAGCAGTTTGGGCCGCCGCGGCCGGAGGCGACCAAGGAGGTGAATGCGGATGAGGTGCGCATCCGCTGAGCGAGTGGAAGGGGGAGGGAAACGTGGGCGGCGACTGCGACCACGACCACGACGGCGGCGGCGACAGCAACCGAAACAAGACCGGAGGGGTAAAAATGATGAACGGTATTGTGGAATGGAGCTGACATAAAGCGACTTCAAGACCAGAACCAAAGCCATATGCGCACCGTGGCGTACACGCTGATTCTTGTATTACTATCTGCGATGCGACGAGAAAAGCATCCTTACTGGCGTTGGGACCTGGGAGACAGACCATGTACAAAAAATAGGATTATGCTGCCTCAGAACAAAAAGTATACCCAATTCCAATTGACCGTTGCATATTCACAAAACACAAATTTATCAGATCCGTCTTCGCAATGAAATCAACGCTATTCTGCTGTACCGCGGTCGCCGCAAACATGCCAATGGCGTGCTGTTCCAAAAAAAAAATCACGCTGTTCTACATGTACCCAACTCAAGTCGTAAATCGCCCTGCAAGCCACACAGGCTCGGAAATAGTGACCAACCCAATACCGGAGAGAGCACACGTTGGTGCTCGCTCGATTTCCCACATGTCCGTCCTTGTAGTTCAAATAAAACAGCCGTCCTTGTAGTAGAGATGAAGCGAACCCGTGGCGAAAGCCCAGACACCTTTTCTGTACATGTTTTTTTCCCCGACAACTTCTCCCTCAAAAGTCAAACAGTTCTTTCTAATGCGATGTGGCGAAGAACAGGTTCATTATCAAACAGACGGCCATGACAACGATACCATACGCTGCCAAGACCAGGGCAGCCTTGCGGATGACCTCGTGGTCAATGTGCTCGAGGTCCCAGCGCCACTTTTTGCGCCAGCGCCAGACACCTCGAGGACCGGAAGGACCAGGTACGGCTGGGTTCTGCGTGAGGCTCGCCGCTTCCTCGACATCAGAGGTGGAATCCTCCATGTCGTCGTCTTCTTTGAGCAGACGCTGGTGATGGATGCTATCGGGATCGCTAATCTTGTAGTAGAATAGTCCGGGCAGGATGAAGCTGATCGAGGTGGATCCAGTGCTGCCAACAAACGCGAGCATGCGGTCGAGACTGCTGACAGAGAGAGCAGTGGCGTAGGCGCATGTGAGGATAATGGTAGTGAGGAGGGCGAACCGCATGTCCGACATTGGAGCGGTGCTGCCATGGTCGCCGCGACTGGCGGTCAGCACAGGGGAGCCGGGACGGCCGCTATTGTTCTGCGAGCGATTGGGACGCCAGCCAAGGACTGCATCGAGGGAGGCGCGACAGGGGTGGACCTGGAGCGGAATCGAGAAGAGGACAAGGATGACAATGGCAGCCTTGCCAATGGTGGAAGCAACGCCAGTAGCGTCTGCGCGGGTTAGCTATGGGCATAGAAACATTGGCAAGGCAGGCTTACACATCATGATGATGTTTCCGACGACAGAGTTGCCGAAAGTGATGTAGCCCGTGATGGCGACGAGCAAGTAGATGGAGCCAGCAGAGCCGATGCTGCTGCCCACGACAGCAACCACGCTGCCGGGGCTGTTGTCGCCAATTTCGTTGAGGATGGAAAACATCTGGTACGTGTTAGCAAGGGAGCAGCGGACTAGAGAGCCAAGCGATTTGTTACATTTTGGTGGCATGTATAGGCAAAAACGACGACTGGCAGGGTACTCAATGTCTCGACGGCGCCAGCCCATTCAATTATGCGAATGTCGCCGGGGTCGGCGTGGGCATCGGCAGCAAAGTGGTAGACAACTAGGACGATCAAGTAGCCGATGGAGACGAGGGCGACAATACTAGTGTATTTGAGAGAGTCGAGGCGGCGCAAGAAGCTGAGGGGAATGACAAGTAGCATAAAGGCGGTGATCCAGAAATGGCGGTTGACGAGGTATGGAAAGCTTTCGGTATGGTTGGTGAGACCCTGCATGACGCCGGGCATCAAGTCGCCAATGATGATCATGTAGGAGACGCCAACACCGAAGCATTTGATGGCGATGGCGAGGTCGAAAATGACGGCAGCATTGGGGTAGGTGAGCTGGGAGAGCGCGAAGAAGGAAGCTGTACCGCGGTCGAGGTATCGGGCGCATCGCGATTGAAGGTAGAGGCCAAAGGCGGAGGTAAAGGCGGACCAGAGGATGAGGACGACACCAAGCATAATACCCATGTGCGAGAGCACAAAGGGCATCGTGAGGGTGCCGGCTCCTACAACTGTTCCATGGTGAAGGACGGTTAGCAGCGGTGCGGGATGGAGAGAAGTCCGCGTCGGCGAGTGCAGGCTAACGGGCACAGACGACAGAAGAAAAAAAGGAGAGGGACCATACTGGTATTGAGGAGATTGATGACGCTGCTCACGCGCGAGGCTTTGCCTGCGTAGCCGGCATCTTTACCGCCGCGTCGTCGGTGTCTGCTGTCGCGAGAGCCGTCAGTTATTAGCTTCAACGTGGCCAACTGGATCTCGGGGCGAGGTGGCGCGGATCTTGATGGGGCCAAAGGCGGAAAAACAGTTCCCAAAAAAATTAAAATCGTACCTCGACATGTCGCTGGCGTTTATATTGGAGGGATGTGCATCTGTAATGGTGGAATAATTCGTCATAGCCGGCGCAAGAGCAGCGCCGCCTCCAAATTCAAGGTGCTAAAATGCGCCTTGAAGGAGGAGAGTTGGCGAACAAGGGAGGTAAGAGAGGGCGGCGCACGGGGCGACTCGACGGGGGCAGGCAGGCAGGCAGGCAGTTATGTGGATAAAAATTAATTTGGGCGACAAAGCGGATGGTCCAAAAAGAAAAGGTCCTGCTGGATAGCTAGTTTGGGGTCGTAGAAATAATTTCAGGCTGCAGAAGCTCGATTGGTTGGCAGAGGCCGCAATTGTGAAACTTGGTGCAAGTCGAGGCCAAGGGAGCGGATGAGGAGTCGACAGGCTGCTGAGATGTTTGGGTACGAAGTACTCGTTGAAAATAATAGGATGAAAAGAAAGACTGCTGGGAAGCGAAAAGCAAAGAGAGTGAAATGTATCCGTAAATTTGTGAAAATCAATGTAGAGGTCGAGAATGACGATGCGAGGGGGAAGCCAAAAGACAGGCACAAAAACGGGGCAGCCCAAGACGGTAAATGAGATAACGTTACCTCGATGAGTGCCAAAACTGTCTGACGCCTTTTCTCGTGTCTATTGTGCCTGTCCTGATGATTAAGTTTTACGCCAACAAGCTTTGGGCACTGATTTTTTTTTTCCAGTTTGGTCACTTGAGTATTAGTCACGATCCGTTGAACGGACTGACGCCTCCGACTCTGGCCGAGCTTCAAGCCAACCACGTCCAATATCCGTATTCCCGTGGCTGCAGCCAAGATGAAGATGCATCCAGGTACCGGTTCGGCCTGACCATGCGCCTTCTTCGGCTCCTCTGCTTTTTCGGGCAACTGGCAGTCTCAAGGTCTATGCCACCACCCATCAGTGCAGTGAACCCCGCAGTCTGGTGACCAGAGTGCACCACTGCGGCATCGAGGCCTCGTTGCTATGCTGACACGGGCGATTCTGGACAATACATGATGGAGACGATGCGTTTTCTATTTTTCAGGAGAGGGGAAAGCTGGCGACAAGATAGGCGCAGCCATCTCCTCCGACTCATGTTCCTGGTCATTATGAGGAACCAACTGCGTCGTCGACCATCCGACTGGCCTGAAGGGGTATTCGCGCACAAAGCCCACCATCGCAGTAAAAGCCCAAGAATGATTGAGACTCTGCACACTGAGCACCACTAACGTTTTTAGCTTCATCTGTAACCGATCCTGAAGACTTTCATGGGCAGCTGCTGTCTCAAAAGTACCCTTGTAGGAAGGAGTCAGAGAGCTACTCTGTCTGGTTCGAAGGATTGAGCAAACGACGGGCCGAAGTCGTCGGCGTCCTACTTGAGTAACTTGCAAGTCGGGAGATAACCAGCCAACTCATCCATAGCTATTCGGAGCAAAGAGGAACTCCGCATTTCTGATCAAGATATGAGAAACAGAGAGGCGAAGCCATCAGAGATGACAGGCTTCACTTACAGGACTGAGATTAAATTGTCGTCAATTTTGCTGCGGTTGTTCTACTTACGAATGAATGCAGCCTTCTTTGGGAGTATCTATGTCGTTGATAATGACCCGAAACAAAATGTCCAGGCATAGTAAATAATACAGTCGAATGAATCTTGAATGGCCTCTCTAGATTGGCCTCTCGAGATGCAATGTTTGCTACTTCTTCCTTCTTGCTCTTTCCTCTCTCCAATCTATGCACTTTGGGCAACACCCTTTTGTTGCTTCAATTTTTCTTCAAACTTGGCGAATTCTTGCAGAGAAATCTCCTCCTCCTCGTCGAGAACCTGGCGGACACCCTTGACTTCTTCAATCTGCTTGCACGTTAGTGGCCGTGCTCACTTCACCAAAAGGACCGAAGAAAGTCGAAACTTACGTAGTGCATGAGCATACCCTCGATACCATTCTTCAGCGTCACCGTACTGGAGTCGCACGTTCGGCACGCGCCTCGGAGCTTCAGGTTGACGAACCCGTCCTCGCCGAAGCCGCGAAACTCAATGTCGCCGCCGTCTTCCTGGATGGCGGGCCGGATCCTCGTCTCCAGGAGCTCCTTGATCATACCCACAACCTCGTCGTCATCCTCATCGTAGGCTAGGCTGTCGGCCTGCTCCTCCACAGGCGCCGCCCCAGCGCCCACGGGCGCCTCTTTGAAGGTGACAATGGTCTCGCCCGAGGTGATGGCCTCGGTGATGAGGGCGAAAATCTCCGGCCGGATGTGGGCCCAGTTAGCGTCGCTGGCTTTTGTGATGGTGATGAAGTCGGCGCCGTAAAAGACGGACGTGACGCCGTCAATGTTCATGAGCTTGGCGGCGAGCGGCGACGGGTGCGGCGGGGCAATAGTGGCGCGCGGGCTCATGTACTCGACAAAGGGCGCGGCGAAACCCTCGGGGAGCACGCGGTGGTTGGGCAGGAACTTGAGTGCGTCGCTGTTGGGGGTCGGCTCGGTCTGGATGAAGATGGTGCGGCGCGCAGCCGCGGCGGTGCTCGGGTGGTGCTGCAGCGTGCGCGCGACGGCGTGGGCCTGCGGGCGCCGTGTGCCGCGCGATTGTGATGGAGAGGCGGTGACGGCGGCAGTGCTCATCGCGCGGGAGCGGTTGCCTTGCGAGGGAGAGGAGGAGGCCGCCGCCGCCGCGCGGAGGCTCTGGCGCAGCTGCATCGGACATGTCGCCACTGGCCGAGAGGTAGCCGAGCGGAGGAGCGCGCGGGCGAGGACGGACCGCGACGTGGTAGACGCGGCTGTCATTGTGACGTGCAGTGTAGAGCGACCGTGAATAGGAATATTGTTGCAGCAGTGGACTGGCTGGTTGTTGGATTGGAAGAGGCGAGTTGATAGTGACGATGCGCCTGCGTGCTTGTGCTCGAGTTAGTCAATGGGGGCAGTCCACTCCGAGGAGAAAAGTTGAGGCGTATGATTGAGAGCTCATTAGTAATGGTGGAGCTATGATGCAAGACCCGATAATCGGGGTACAGCAAGAGAAAAGTACAGTGGGTACCTTGCTCGCACCAGTTTGACCAGCTCCAGCGTTTGCGGAGCTTTTGCTGTTTGCCGTTTGACTTTTTTCCCTTCATTTTCCATTGCGTAGCAAGACAACATTTCCAACGATTTACACAGGGTTCGGTGCAGAGCCACTTAGAAGCGAAGCTTCGATTCTCCTAATTAGTATAGAGATTATTTTATATCTCTACATCTCACTATCAGTGTCTTTGTTCTCACGTTTTCCTCCGCGACGACGGGAGCTTGGTGCGCAACCCCAGCCATCAGTCATGTCTTCACCCGGCGACACCAAATTGGTGCAACAAGGCGAGTCGGCGCAAGCTCCGGCAGATCAAGCGATAAAATCTGTATGCGGAGTCTGCCAACAAGAGCCGTCCAAATATAAATGCCCCAGATGCTACCTGCCATAGTATGTTGGAGATGAACCCCCGCGAGACAGCTGCTCGCGACGATGCTTCGGTGATATATGCAAACGCATAGATAAATTTACTAACGCCCTGTCCAATTCGAAGCTGCTCCGTAACGTGCAACAAAGTGCATCGCGAAACCCACCCGCCGGATCCAGAACCGAAGCCCGCTGAGACACCGCAAGCCGCCACATCTACGACTGTCGCCGCCGAAGCACTTGCCAAAGCCAATGACAGGAGCAACCCCTTTTGCACTCTCGACTCGGCCTCTCATAAGCTGCAGATGCTCTTCTCCAAGTACCCCAGCTTGCCACAGCAGCTCGCCGACATTCACGCCGCCATGCAACCACCTACCGAGTCGACGCAAAACAACGGCGGCATCCCGGCCTCGCTGCTGAGGGGACTGCCGAGTAAAAAGGACAGCTGGAACCACGACGTGGGGATCAAGAAAGGAAAGGAAGCCCTGCGAAAGGCCCGCAAAGCAGACGGTGTCTCGGGAGAGGGCATCGAGGAGTACTGCGAGCTCATCATGTACCTGATGAATGGGCAGGCCGAGGCATCCGCTCTACTGCAGAGGCAAGCTGCGACAGAGGATTCAGAACTCATTGAGCGACTAATGCATGAGGAGAGCAAAAAATGAGGAACGGAAACGAGGGCTATATTCGCCTCGGTGTATCATTTGCTTCCTAATCATGGGGGTATCGACTAAAATTTTATTTGACGCCAGACCGAGCTACTTCCACCAAATCGTTGGGCGTCATCATCATGTACATCATTTCGTCTTGTATTGTGCAGGCCTTGACAAATTACCGCCTGAATCGAGCAAACAAGGCTGCTATGGGCGATTTTGGCACTTCCACGGCCTCATTGGGCGGCGAGGGGCTCTTTTCCCCCTTGTTCCTGTGCAAGCTGTTGAGACGGCTGCGAAAGCTCCACCTGGACTCGCCTTTGGTGCTTTGCGCCGGTGAGGTAGATTTGGGGCGCGGCGGTGAGGTGGCGGTCACTTCGTCGCTCTGGGTCCAATCGACTCGATGCGCTTCGGCGACGGTTGCCAAATCCGTGGGGTTCATTGGTGGCCAGAAGACGGAGCACCGGGGCGACGTATCGGTGCCAACGAAGCTTCCGGTGCTCTTGCGGCGAGATGCGCGGAGCTGCTTCTCTTCCGGGTGATGCGCGGTGAAGATGCTACGTCGCCGGTTCAGTGGTGACGTGATGACGGGTTCCAAGTTTTCAGGCATGGAGAAGGCCTGAAACTGATTGCGGTCGTAGTTTTTCTCTCGCAAGGTCTGGGCGCGGCGCAGAGCCTTGGCCTGCTCAATGGGCGCGGCACTGGGCATGGCTGTGGCGGCAACCTGATAGTCGCCGTTGATGCCATCCATGTGATATTTCAGAGCCGCCCGCGAGAGCCTGTGAATCTGGGACTTGTCCGGGGGCGAGTCTCCCAGCGTTGTGTTGGCAAACTGCGAAGCTGCGACCCGTGGGACATATGGGCCATCCGAAGCTGCGGTGCTGGACGAAAGCTGCTCATCGAGAGCCGCTTTGGAGGCGCGCCGGCGAAAGCGTGCCGACAGACTGTTCTCACTATGGTGGTCGGCACCCTTTGTCTTGCGTCTCTCCTTGGGCGAATCGAGCGTCAGTGTTCGGCGGTGGAGCGACTTTGCTTCGCTCGTCTCTTGCGTACGAGAGGTCTTTCCCGAGGATGGCACGTTGCGCGACTTGCGCCTTCTGTCATCGTGGGCCTTGCGCTCGGCAATGACAAACTGGAGGCGCCTGGTGAGGTCTTCAGGGTCCAGGGCACGTCTATGCGCCGCGGCTTTGGGTTTCGGTGGCTTCAGGCCGGCGGCGTTAGCATGGGCAGAGCGATGGCCCGGCTGAGTGGCTTGGAATTTGTAGGCGTAACTCATGTTGTAATGCATATTCTCTGGCGTTTCTTTTTCGTTCTTGTGCCTTATTTTCCCTTGCTGGTATGTTTCAGGCGCTGCGAATGGATGCATGGCTATCTTTGTAGGTGAAAAACGTGCCACTGCTTTGTTAGCGCCAAGTCGTTGATCTCGTGTCAGTCCGTATCGTAGAAGAGCGACGGCGGACGATGAGCAGCGTCGAGTGTGGCAGCGGTCGTGAGCACGAATCTGCTGTGTGATGTATGACGAGGGCGGAAGATGCAGCCGAGCAGAGTCTCACGCAAGAACAAACTGAGACAGACGTCTTGAGCAGACGAAGATGTCTTGGTGCGAAGCGGCGCCTCCTCGTACTCCTCTTCCTTCGAACGGCCAGAAAAAGCCACAACGATATCGGCTGCGGGGGATATCCTTGTCGGTTAGAGCAGGCGCCCAAGCCTGGTGAGATGCAGGATCGGCTTGGGGGTAGATGATTGCGCCAGAGCTTTTGCACAGGAGCGGTAGGAAGAAGAGAGAGAGAAAAGGGACAATAGTCTCTGACGGCAGGAAGAGATGGCCGTGTCGAGGTTTTTCTAGGGATGATAGTCGTGCTGGAAGTAGGAATTTAGGATGTCAATGGATAGGTAATATAACTCGCGAGTTTGGCGGCAGGCGAGGGTTGTCATAGAGGGAGGGTCCTCTCCCGCTGTGGGCGACTGCCGAGGCGGGAACAGGCCACTGTATATAAGCTCCAGTCAAGAATAAGGTATGAAGCGGGCAAGTCCAGGCTGCTAGCGCTTAGAACTAAAAGCGAGAATCTTAAAAAGAGGCGACTTGGAGAAAAAACTTAAAGAGAGAGATTGAGTTGAGGACCGGGAACGGGAAAAGACGCTGTGCTGGGGGTGGTCATTATGAGGCCGCTGGCAAGCGCCCAACTACAACAGGGGGAGCCGGGATCACAGTTAGAGACTTGCTTTTGGCACGAGATCATGTCGATCCGCCCGAGGCGGGGAGGGAAAAGCCACCATCAAACCCAGGTTCGTTCGCCCGTTTAGACGACAGGTCACAAATAGGCAAAAAACGGGATGACCAAGAGAGGCCCAGTGAGGACTCTGTAATGGGAAAACAACCAAGTCGGTGCTGCACAATGAGTTGCGCTCAGCCGATGGTTTCTTTTTTGAAGAACTTGTCGCGGTGTCTATTTACAGTGGACTGGTGATGCGATTGATTGACCTTGTCTTCTTGTCTTGAAGTATTCCGGCACAGGCCGCCTTTGTCTCTTATTATTATGTACGCGTGCCAATAGGAATAATGGAAGCAACGCTAGTTTAGTGCCAACGCTAACCATTTACCATCGCGGGGACGTTACGGTGGGCGGACGGTCGCGGTGAGAAGTGGATGTGGTTGGGGACGTCTTATTGGCAAGACCCGTTCGCGATGGTACATGAAGGTAAAAAGGCACCGTTTCGTTTCCGAAAAAAAGAAAGCAAAAGTTTAAAAAAAAAAAAAGGATTATTAAAGCTCCCCAAATCGTTAGATTAGCAACTGAACGAAGCCACAAAAGCGCCGCGCACTGTTTTGGCGCGCCGCGGCGTTGCATGGATTGCCTCGGCAGCGAAACGAGGTCAGGTGGTTAAAAAGCCCAGGACGGGCGGCGTTGCTGTTCACGACAATATGACAATGACTCTGCATGCTGTGCGTTGCACCGTAGACCGGTACACGCACAGTGCAGACGGCATTGCAACAAGGAGCCGAGACATTTTCGACAACTCACGGTTTCATGGCCAAAGGCCCCCCTCCCCCCATTCACGCGTGAGACTGCGTGGAAATCATCAATTGAAATATCATTGCCGGCGGCATGAAAATTACAAATAAAGTATAATAAATAAATAGAAAAAAAAATGGCAACGCACGTCCCCCAGCCCCAGGCGAGATTGCCCTTGGGGAAAGCGTCCCTCAGCTTAAAATTGGCCAAGTCTGCGGGGCGAATGACCCTCGACTTCTTAGGCGAGGCAAGCGTTAAAACGGTGAGGGAAGCCAAGGAACTGAACAATGGTATCTGAGAGGCGGATGGCGAGACGCGAGAGGTCTTTGTGTCTCATTATATGTATCATCCTCCTGTGGCAAGTCAGCCTTTGACATCGTAGACGAGAGCTATCAAACAGTAATGACAACATGATTACTGCGTTCCACAAGTGATATAATTATCAATTTTTTTTTGTTTTCCTAGTTCCTGCTGTCGCTTCTTTTCCCATCGTCGTTCCACCAACTTGCGGGGTATATTGAAGGGAAAGCCCTCCCTTGGGAACGAACTTCAGTTAACCCGCTAGTGAAATATGGTAATTATGGGCCGCGGCGGCGAACCAGTTGGGTAGTCAGCAACATACGTTGCGAGCGGCGGTGCCCTCCTTGCAGCACAGCGCGTGTCTTGTTGCTTTTTTTTTTGTTCCCTGTCCCAAGTCGTGTTTGCTTGTGCTTACTCCACCAAATCCATGTTCTGTCATGACGTATTCTGCAAAGGTTCATGGCGGTGTCTCGTCGACAGACAGGCATTGTCTAAGCCGCCAGTAGCCAGCGAAGATTGCCGCACCCAGTCGCATGTCATAGATATGGTCGTCCTCTGCGTGTAGCGCTGAGAAATAATTGGCAGGAGAAAGGCCTCTACTTACTCTGTACATTGCGTTACGCTTTAATAACGGGGCATGCCCGCATGGCACGGAGCCAACCGAGCGCTATTCAGGTAGAACCGGTGGAGGGTAAACCACGACTCAATTGGCCAAAGGGCTAGCTGAAAGCGGCACAAACTCACACCGGACGCGCAGAGCTTTGACGGTCAAGTTTACAAAAGAGGGATGGCTAGAGGCCGTCGGACGGATGTTGGCCGTAAGAAGAAACAACACCAATCATCGGGGCCCAGGATCATCTGTTACCCTTCACAGATTGACAACCAGGCTGAGAGATCCATAACCGCACAGCAAGTGGTCTGGCGGCAGCGTTTAAAGTTTGCTCGTGCATCAATAACGTGAACCGCTTTGAAGTTTGCGCTCTTGTCCTACGCTGCAACCTACTGGCATTTGTGTTGTTCCGCCCAGCGACGGAAACAGGCGCCTTTCGGCGGCTCGACGACGGACTGCACAAACTCGACCAGCAGATCAGCTTACGGGATTTGCTGTTGGTGTCAAAAGGGCCGAGATTCCATGTGCGTGTAATGAATGGATTGGTAGTATGGATTTCATGCGTCAATGTCCGCATAGCGTCTGCATGTCCATCGGCAAGATACCGAGGTTCATCATGGCCTGTGCGTGCCGACACCGCAGACCTACAATCAAGTTTGTGGGAGGCTTGCCCTCATGCTGGCCAATGTTGTTTGGCGAGAGCGAAGAGTCCAGTTTTGGCGTTTCCGATATTTCCTCGCCCATCAAAGACCCAGAGATGTGGCTCAACGCATCAGGTTCTGCTTGCCTTGTGCCGGGTAATAAGATGTTGTTCCCCGCAGCTGCTCCCGCCGCTCCGGGCCGTCGATTATCACATCTCATAAATGTGGTGCGATACTTGTCCCTCCTCGCCTGTACATGGGTCGCTGAATTGCTTGGGATAACAGCTGTATTCATACGGGGTGGTGGGCATAGAAGCGCTGTGGCTTTGCGGCGTGTGAGGATAGAATACGAGCGACGAAACGAACTCTGATGTCAAGTTTTGACGGGAGTTACAGGGGCAGAATTCATGAGAAGCAATGAATTTTACTTTTTCAAGGGTCTTTGAAATCCTCGCTTCGTATCGCTTGCAGCAGAATGGTTGAATAACGAGTATCCTTGTAACCTTTGCAAGAGTGCAGCAATGTGATTTGAGGTTGATGCCTGCATTCTGCCATCTTGCAGGGGTCTTTTGAGACAAAAGATGGTTGTACTTTTTCTTGCATCTGGAGGACCGCGGAATATCACCATACCGTAGGCACTTGTTGTACACGGACTCGGGGGGACCATAACTCCCTGCGTGTCAAAGTGGCAGCTCCCTCGCAGAGAGAGGGACAGCTAGGTTACTATAAGGACAAAATTGAATAGAGACATCGAGTATCGCGAACTTGTGCAGGGAGCCAGCTCATTGATATGTAGTGCGTAGGACGTAAATGGAAAACAAACCCCCGCACTCGCAAGGCCTCATGTCTACCCGGCCGATGACCGGTGCAGTGATTGCCCGGCCACACCCGCCGGACTGGGGCCTCGGAGAGATCGGAGAGGAGGGGCAGCCAGCTGGCCAGCTAGTATTGGTCCGTTGGCTAACAAGTCAGAGAGTTTCTCCGTGGAAGCCGCTCGACCTTGACAAGGCAAAAGGTGCCTCTTTCTCATCATTGCATCCATGAATTTGCTTTTTGCTCCCTCTTCTCCTGCATGAGCCGTGTTATTTGTTCACACACATGCATCCATCTTTCAAGCCTCGGCGGCAGACTGACATCCACATTGGGACGTTATTTTCGGCGCCTCCGAGTTATATAACTCTGGGCCACCTACACGACCATCCGACGACCCTACCACGCCAACACGCCTACCTAACGACTCGGCTAGCTAGCTAACTAGATAACCAACTAGTGTACGGATAACAGCTTGACCTTTATTCTAAGCCTGCACCGTTGGCGAGAGGGAGGCTAAGAAAAACGGCCACGCCACACTCTAAGCACGCTACAGCGCCCAGAGCCCAACGCCCCCGCCTGTCTTTGCGCGACTTGCTGGTCTTGTCTACATACGCTCCTTATCCTCTTGCTCCAGCATCTCAGGTTTGGTGAATGGTTTCATCTGTGGTGAAATGTCTGAAACATAGAGAGAGGGTGAATTCTGCTGGCGAAGCAAGTTCCGGTCTCCCGCCTCCCGCCTCCCTGAGTCGGCATCGCCTTGCGTACCGGCTATCGCTTTCTGAACCCCTTGTCGAAGAATTCAACCGGGATTGTGAATATACCACAAGGGCGCAATATCATCCGCAGGACGACAGCAAATCCTAGGCTTCCTGCCCTTTATTAATAGTGGTAAGTCGAGCTTTTTTTAGCCGTTTGCCAGGATTCATGGCCTTGGCTCGGGGCCATGTCTGATATTGCCATGTCCCTGCACCCACCTCCGCCTCCCTCCATTCTTCCATTATTATTAGCAACTTGTTGTTTCTTGCTGGTTTGCTCCTTGAACCTTTTCTGTACACGCGCGCTCGTTCCTCGACCAAAGAGCGGGCCGAGCACGATTGCCTGGAGAAATGCTTTGCAGGAGAGACCCCAGCTGTCAAAGGTCAAATATGGATCCCAGCCAGTGGCAACGTCGGCTTGTTTTTGATTTCTTAACAAAGCTTCTTGCGTTGATTCCATGATCGCCCTGTTCCCCTTGTCGCATTGCCTGACATGGCCTCATGATTCCCCTCTCTTTTTATCTCTCTCTCTCTCTCTCTCTCTCTACGCCACTCGTCCCTTCTCCCTCCCTGCTGGTCCGGGCTGAGCGAGATGGTTAAATGATGCGCCCGGGCTACTATGTAACTTTCCAAGCTTACCAGCCAGCCAGCTGCGCCAGGTGACGCAACACCCTGAAGTACGCGTTCTGCGGGCCGCCGCACATCGACGCCTGCGCATCAACCGATAATTTTAAACCTCGCCGCCCTCCGGGGTCTCGCCGTGCCTTTTCGCCAACATAGGGGTTAGTCAACCTGCGCTGTCGCCGTCGCCGTCGACGCCGTCGCCTCTGCCACTTGCACCTTCGTCGTTGAACTTGTCCGAACCCCGGCTTCCATCGCGAGAGGTCATTGTCCATCACGCGCCGTTGCTACTAAAAGGACCACATCTACATCGCCATCAGCAGCAGCCTCATCTGTCCCCATCACTGCCAACGCCGCTGTCGTCGCTGCCGCAGCCGCCTCTACTCCCGCCTCCAATACGCGCTTACGACTGCCTATCCCTCAACCGATGCTCCTGGCCCGCGACAGAGTCAACCGCGAGGCCTGTATATTGATCCTCGACGATCCCATCTTACCGCGCTACGATTACGACGCGACCTTTGATTTCGAGTCGCC
The DNA here is from genome assembly GCA_030777785.1 of Beauveria caledonica. NCBI lineage: Eukaryota > Fungi > Ascomycota > Sordariomycetes > Hypocreales > Cordycipitaceae > Beauveria > Beauveria caledonica. The sequence goes on along the minus strand of JAPFSE010000143.1, from coordinate 9,819 downwards.
TGCCATTTTCCGCTTCCATTGCGCCCGGCTGCTACCAATCCGGTGGCGATGAGAACACCGCCATCTCACGTTGGCACCCCCCACGTCGAAAATCCCTAAAAAAAAGACAAAGAATCAATACCGCCGCTGTCTCTGGTACGTATTTTTGCCGTGCAGTGCCTTGCTTTCTGCTGTGCGCTGTTGCCCGCCATGTGCCACAAGGTGTAACCCGCCTTTGTGTGCAGACTTGCCGATAAATGCGGTATGCGCCGGAGGTCAGCTTTTGCGCCGCGCCACCCACCGTCTCGCGGGGTACCAATCAGCCCTCGTTACGATAACAATTGCGGCTGCGTCCTTTTTTTTTTTCTCGAACCAATGGTGTTCTCTTTCAAATCGCTAAAGTAGCTAACGTTTCTCCCTCCCCTTTTACCCAGGCGCATACCGTTGCTGCAATGGAAAGCTACACAATTGCCGTCATCGGCTCTGCTGGCGCTGGCAAATCTACCTTTATTCAAAAGGTACTAGGCCTCTCGAGGCCGCCCATCGGTAGCTCCGCAAGCGTCCGCCTCGTTGTCGACAATGTCACGCACGGTGTTTCGCTTTTCGAACTCGATCTCGAGAATTTCGACCAGGCCGCCTCTTCCCAGACGATCCAATGGCCGAAGCAAATAAACGGCCACATTGTACCCCGCCCCGACGCTGCTCTGGTGCTATATGATGTCACCAATCCTGACTCTGTTCGACCTCTTCCTCAAGCTATGAGTACGTCTCGAATCGCGCCGCCCTACCCAGACTATTGCAGAACTCCTAACTGTCTGTAGCTGCCATCACGAATGCAGGCCTACCCTCCATCTTGGTTGCTTGCAAATGCGAAATCGACGAGGACGACTGGGAGGTGGATGCCGACGGAATTGCTGGCCATAAAATATTCAAGTCGTGCATCGGGACTTACAAAGTGTCTTCTGACAAAGCAGATGTATCAAGATCGTGCCTGCAAGCTATACTCAAAGCCGCCATAACCTACAGAAAGGGTATGCCTGCTCCTTCATGCCATTGTCGATATGATTCTAACAGCGCCGCAGAGCACAGTGAAACCATTACTCGCCGACGCGCGCAATCGGCTGTCAATCTCGAAGCCCCAGATACGTCTGCTGGACGTCCCCTCAGCCAACAAAGTAAGCACAGTCGTGCCAGCTCCGAAATGTCTGCTTTGAAAGGCTTCGGGAGCCAATCCAGTGAAAGCTACCGAGCCCGCGCCTCCAAGAATTCTGGACAGGCTTATCGAAACGAGAAACCCGGCCCAGACTACTTCTTGGACGTTGAGGAGTCCGACAGCGAAGGGCAGATGTATTCTGACGACATCCCCATTCTCCAACGTGGCGAGGATAATTTTGTCGAGAAGCAGCCCAAGATGAGTGGAGTTCCATTGGCCGAGCTTGTCGATCGCCTGCTTGCGCTGAGATTGTCCCGGGCCGACAACAACTTTTCAGATATCTTCCTGTGTTTATATCGCAAATTCACCACCCCGACTGAGCTTTTTTCCGCCATACTATCGCGTCTCGATCGCGTACGAGATGACAAGACAGCACACTACCTCTCCAAAACCGCAACTCAATTACGAATCATCGAGGTCATCGCCAAGTGGGTCTCGCTGTATCCGGGTGATTTTGCCAAATTTTCTACCCGCAGAAGCTTGTTTGAATTCATTCAACATCTCTCTGCAGAGCCCATATTCTCTGTTGCTTCCCAGCAGATGCGGAGAAGTCTGTGGAAAAGCACCCTGGAAGACGATGACACGGGCTGGGCTGCTTCCGACCACAGCGGCTCAGACTCGGACGACGGAGAATCGTCGAAAGAGATGGATGAGCTGTCCGCCAGTATCGGTATGGCTCAAGTTGATGAAGACGGCGAAGGGGGTTCAGAGGCCCCTGCGCCAGCTGACTTTGCTGGTCAACCTGGCGGTCAAGTGCAGTTTCACTCTTACGATGAATATGAGCGAGAGGCAGCATCGCTTGAACCAGCAGATCTCCATCCTATGAATAAGACGAGATACCACATCTTTATGGATTTGTCCGATGACGAGATTGCTGATGAACTGACAAGAATAGACTGGATTCTGTTTTCATCCATAAGAATCCGGGACTTTGTCCGTTATGTCAACTTGTCATCGACGAAAAAAGGAAAGGCAACAAGCCTGAAGAATGTGAATCGGATGATTAACCACTTCAACCATATTGCCAAATGGGTAGCCAATCTGATTCTACTTCGCGACAAGGCCAAGCACAGAGCGCAAATGCTGGAAAAGTTTATGAATATTGCCATCAAGCTTCGTCAACTCAACAACTACAATGGCCTCGCTGCTGTTCTTGCTGGCATCAACGGAATCGCCATTCACCGGCTGGCACAAACCAGGCAGCTTGTCTCACCCGAGGTACAGAAGCGCTTTGCTCGGGCTGTGATTCTCATGAGCACGCAAAAGAGCCATTCAGCGTACCGCCTCGCGTGGGAGAACTCGCCTCTCCCGCGCATTCCGTTTGTACCTCTACACTTGCGGGATCTAGTCAACGCAGAAGAGGGCAGCAAGACATTTGTTGGACCCAACGGCGATCGTGTCAACTGGAGAAAATTCGAAGTTCTCGGAGATGTCCTGCTGCCACTGATGAAGAGCCAAGGCACATCATACCCGAATCTGGCCAAGCATATGCTTACTCGCGAACTTATCCTGGGTTGTCGCATGCCCACTGATGATGAGGTACGTTGCAACAATCCACCGATGACAGAGGGGGTTCCAACTGACTCTGTGCTAGGAAATCTATCAAAGGAGTATCGAGGTGGAAAGCGGCAACTCTACGGGAGTTTTCGACCCAGCCAAGAAGAAGTTTCCCTGGTTTGCCAAGTAGAGATTGGCAGACCAGAACCTCGCTCTTGACGAGCCTGTTCAATAAGCGGCATGCACTGTTGTTTTTCAAGCATTGTCCCTTTTTATGCATCTTGCGGCTGCGCCGCTTCCCCAAGAATATACATTGGATAGCATCTTGGCCACTCTTGGGTGTTTACTTATTATACTATTTACTGACGACATGTCATCATATCTGGGCGTTTGTTAATCATTCGATGATGACATATCATACTCTGTTTCTACTTGTCCACCTCTACCACGTCCTCACCTGAATATACGAACAGTGTCGCGTTTTGTGTCGCGCTTTGCTCGAGTGTGCGCGGCGTTTGTCAGACTTCCGAGTTGGGAAGGCACGGCATGGCGATGCAGCTGGCAGCGGCTGGACTAGAAAACTCTTCTCATCCTCTCTTCTCATCCTCAGTTAGAATTTCGATGCAAGACCAATCACTACTCAGAAAATTGTTGCGTCGACCGAGCGCTTTGTTTTCTCATCGCCCACAAGCTCTTTTCCATGGGCACCGTCCAACTGCCTACTGTCGCTGTCTGCAGCCGGCAAACGGGCCTGCAGGCGGACCTGCGCACCTCGCTGCGCTTCCGCAACGACTCATTGGGGGATACGGTGGTGTTGTCTGCAGATGACCTAATAAGGCTGCGCAGAGAAGAAAACATGTGGATCATTCCGGCGTCCGCCTGTCGAATGCGCTTCTCTGTTCAAACTCTCGGCCGCGTCTCTGGTCAGAACCTTGACATGAAAGAAGTGGCGAGGTGGATCGAAAGCTGTGATGTATGCCCCAAGTACTCTCAAACGAGGAATCTGCTTGCGAAGCTGACAGAAGATAGATTTGGGAGCGCCTAAGGCTGCGAGTGCGGCATTGTGATGGACCTGGGGACTCGGTGCTGGAGTTTTCACTGCAGCATCCAGATCTGTTGGCGTCCTTGTCCTGTCCATCGTCGGCGGCCAAGACGGAGCTCCAGGACCTCCGTTGTCAGATTGAGATTACGCAGCATTTGGAGAAGAAACACACGAAGAAGAGAAAAGGAGGTAATGTGAATGAGATGGTAGATGAAGCACGCCGTCAATTGCGAAATGGGTCCTTGTCTGTAGGCGACGTGAATTTTGATGATTCTACCATGCGCAAGTTTGTTTCGGGGCTCACTGCGACAACGGAACATCTCCCTAGGAGATATTTCGAACACATTTTGCAAGCAGCCATAACGGTGCTCATTACTGGCTCAGCTAGGCATTTTACAGATATCAACGTCAGACCGGGCAATACAACGTACGCGCTAGCGAAGATTGTTCCAGCAGTCTTTAATGGGCTATACGTCAAAGTATGTTCATGAATGCGAAAAGAATAACCCTCGCTAATCCTATCAGACTGTTTCGGACCGAGCTCAACATATGTCAACCATAAGCTCTGCACTTGCCGCCATGCAACACACTGCCCAATCGCCGAGATTGAAGCGGAAACTCCGGAGTTTGACTGACCGAGGAGGTATCGAAAAGCATCTGTGGGATTCTACTCTGTCTCGAGTGAAGCTAGCGAGCGTGCCTGGGCCAAAGATGATTGCCGCTCGACAACACAATCAAGCAGTCCAAGATGAGATGGTGGACCAGGGAGTTGGATCGAACCTGATTTGTTTCGGAGAGGATCTCTTCTCCTCGGGTCTCCACGGCGTCATGAATGACGGTGCTGAAACATTACACAGAGATGTTTCGCCTACCGTACAGTTTTATTATGATGCATTTGAAGTTGGCCTCCCTTTTACAGAAGGCGAAGCCGCGGAATCATTGCCCGTTGGCGGAGGACTGGCACGACTCGAGGGCGAAGCGGGCGATATGATTGAGTTTGGAAGCGATTTTAACACTCGAGAAACAGACTTTGTTGTTTAACATTTAATAATATAATTGCCATTAAAACAATAACCCCAATAACAATGCGCTCCACTGACGCTTCATCTGGTGAAGATGCCAGCTTCCAACCAGCAGCAGAGGCTATAAGAAACGCCATACTTGTATGTCAAAGGCCCCCCCCCAAAGATCTCACAAAAGAAAACACACAAACAAGCAAGAAAGCAGCAATCCTCGGCATATTCTATTTTCTCGCGTTATCCCCTCCCCGGCCACGTGCCGCGGCCGGACCGCCCTTTTTCTCCTTGTTCTTCTTCTTCTTCTTCTGCTCCGGCTTGAGCGTGGCGTAGTGAATATACCACAGCAGGGTGGCCTGCACGCCCAAGCCGATGAGGACGACGATGAGGTTGGTGAAGAGGTTGGGCTGGTCGTTGAGCACGGCGACGGCCTCTTGCGTGGCGCCCACGGATCGGAGAAAGTCAAACTTGACCATTTTTTTGTTTTTTTCCTTTTGGGCCTCGGTTAATGTGTGCGGTTTTCCCTTTTTTGTAGTTTGTCTTGTTTTTTTCCCTGCCGTTTTGTTGGTTCCCGGAATCGTAAAGAGGGAGATGCGGCGTTGTTGGAGATTTCTGGTGCGCGAATTGACTGCAATGGTTCAACGAATTGTGTCGTCCTGCGATGAACAAGTAGTTTGTATAATCAATGTTGAAATTCGAGGAATGAGTGAGAAAAGAAGCGAAAACAGGTCATGGGCAGCAGATATTGGGTGGGTTGAAACCAGGGGTGTAGCGGGTTCGCCTGTGACGCCAAGGGTTGACAGTTGCCGTTTCATCATCAAGACTGCGGCGATATGGCGCAGTGCATTCGTTTTCTGGTAATATGGGTAATAACTTTTATTGAACACATAATGATATTCCCAAGATTACTTGTAAAGACTAATGATGATTCTTATATCCGTATAATGCGCGGGGTCCCAAATCTGGTGGCTTGCCTAGCCTGGTAATGTCTCAGTCCTATTTTAATTGCGCCTCTCGTACGGAAGCCTCCTTCGTTTCTCCACCTCTCGACGACGGAAATCCTGACGAATTCGCAGTCGCAGTCGCAGATACCATCTGCGGCTTCTCTTCGCTCGCGTTACGCTTCTTGGGGCGCACCTTGTTCTTCACCCAGCTGCAGCCAGACACAAGACCCTCGACAAAGGCCAGAAGCAGCGGCGCAATCGTCTCCGCGAGGAACAGCGTCGCAAACACCATGGCCAGCGTCAGAGCAATGAAGTTGACGTCGCTCTTGAGCACATCCCTGTTGATCGTCACAGGCGTCGAAACCAGGAACATTCCAATAATATTGATGGACACCATGTTGGTAAACAGTCGCCGGGCGCTCTTAGGCGTCTGGTAGCGCTTACACGCAATGATGGCCTGTTTGATGCAGACAACGGTGCCGTACGCGACGACTGTGTTGAATGTAAACGGCTGGGGGTAGAAGGAGTAGCAGACGTAGGCAAAGATGGCCATGCCAAAGAAGACGAGGAGGAACTTGGGCGCCCGTGGCTCCACGTGGCCGTCGTCTTGCGGCGCAGTGGCAGGGCTGGTGGACTGATAGTCCTCATACGTGTTGATGATGCCTTCCAGGTCATCCTTGAACAGTCCAACCAGTTGGTCGGCGGGACGCCCAAGCTTATAGCCCGCAGTATATTGGATATAGCGCTCGGTGCGGACTCGAATAGGCACATCTTCAGCTGCAACAACCTCGGCTTGCGCGGTAAAAGTCTTGACCGTGGTGAGCTCGGCATTGATGGCCTTGTCTGCCGCGTCCCAGTCAATGGCCTTTTCGCCATCGCTACGAGCGCGCAGCAACCGCATCTGGCGTCTCGTGACAAGACGCATCACGTAATCGCGCACCGTTGGCGAAAACTGGACGCTAATCTGCCAGGACATGGACAGCACAAGCATCATGATGCGAAACCACGACGTCTTGTACGCGGCGTGGATCGACGGCACCACGGCCGCCAGAGCATACACGGTGCTGCCAACAAAGGCACCCAGCAGTCGCTCCAGACTCCAGTTGAAGAGGAGCCACAACGAGTGGTACGGGTAGCGCCAGAGAAACCACAATTGGCACAGAGTGACAATGCGTCCGCCAATTGACCGCTGGTTGTATGAGCGCTCGCCGAGAAATCCAGCCGCAACATCAGGATAGCAGGCGCTGGCGACAAGGAATATGATGAAGAGATTGGTAAAGAAGCGCTCCGTGCGTGGTACAGCGGCTTTGAAGCCATGCCGCCACATGGCCAATGTGCGATGCACGCCGGACGAGGCACGGCGAATGGCACCACGGCCAGAAGAGGTGTGAAAAGGAGCGGTAAGCAGAGATGCAAGCTTCTTCTCAATGTTCTGAGCGTTTAGGCTAGCAAGAAGAGAGCGGAGGGCTGTAGGGAGGTGTTGCCATGTTTCCTCGGCGGAATCGAGCATCTTTTGCTTTTGCTTCCCAGCTATCGTGGCCTCTTCTTGGTCAACTTGAGTGACGCTCGAGGCACGAGAGCTCCCGGCGTCGCTTTCTTCTTGACAGGTCGATGACGAGGAAGACAAAGGGCCCTTTCCACCGGGTGGGAAGCGCTCTCGCACCAGGCGGCGGATGGCCTCTTCTTCCTTGGGCAGCTCATGACGAGGGATGGTGGGAAAGCACTGCTGAACAATGTCCAGAATACCGTTCTCATCAACTCCAGTACTCCAGACAGCAGCGTAGACGGGGTCTATAGGGCGGTTGCGGCTGTTGTAGGGAACCGACCAACGCCAGACAAAGCTGACGGCTGCGAGAGCCCCATGCCGAATAGCTTTGAACATTTCAAACGTACTAAACTGTTCAAATATCCAGTGAAAGTACTCAAGCATGGAAATTTTGCCAAGGTTCGGCCCGCTGTGGAAGACTAGTTGCTTCTTTTTAGACGAGAGTTGGTCTTGTCGGCAAACACTTTCTACAAGATGGTAAAACAAGAGGTTCGCTTACTGTCAATGACGGGATTGACATACTTTTTTTTGCCGGCTGCAGGATCCACACGTCTCAAGAATGAAGTTAAACGCACCTTGGTCAACCGTGCATTAAGACATCCTGGCGATCCCTGGCCGGGATCCTTGCAATGCCACCGGGGCGAGGCAAGAGAGGAGGCTCAGCTCACCTTCCGGCAACGTGCTCTTTCCTCGCAGAACGAAACGGTAACGAGCGGCTACTTTGTGGGTCGCATATTTGCCAAGGAAATAAAAAAAAATCAACAATTATTGATGTGGGCACGGAAGTGTACGAGGGATCGCCACGGCCAGTGAAGACCGCACACGGCAGTGGTGAGAGGCTCAGACGATGTCTCCGCTGGGATGGAGGGCCTACTTTTTGAGACCCAATATCATCGCGCATGCAGTGTGGCCCTGCCAAGGAGAAAATCGTCCATCGGGAAAGATGAGCGGGAAGAGGAAGCGCGAAAGCCAAGGCGGGCGGTCCTTGACTCGGCCGGAACGCTGCGGCACAGGGTCATTTGCCGGGGCTGGCCCGGCAGGATCTGGCCAAGGACATTAATGTCCGTATAGACCTGCACGCAATATATCTCAGTTGCCGCAATCAATCCTCTCAAGGTAGTTAGGGACACGGCAAATTTAGGGAGGCGCTGTAGCTCAACGGGGCCGTGATTGATTACTGACATTTCGACCAGTCTCTCATTACGTGTCGCTGGAGTATGTCTCCCGTCGAAACTCATGTCCGTATTCGACTATGATGCACAATATAATACCATCGTTGTCCACAATTTCCAGGTTTTGAGGTATTCACGTATTTGCACGCAATTCTTCCGTGTTCAGCATGACATGTTTCGTGATGGTGCACCAACACTGGAGTCCAACAGCGATGGTGACGCAAAGAAGGCAAAAGAAAAAGTGGTCTGCAGCAATGTACGGAAGTGAATGGCTCGATTGCGACAGCGCAGGATAGTAATGCAGTTGCACCAATGCTGCCCGGGTCCAGTCTGGCAAAGACCTCAACCGTTGTTGCTTGCCAAGTAGACCTTTTGGCGGCGCTCGCAAGCTTTTGGCTTACATTAGCGCCAGAGCACTGCCGAGCAAACGGGATCCAAAATCAGGCCGTCAGCTGCCGGCTTCTGATAATTGTCGGAGCTTTGATTCTGACAGGTCTCCTTGTTAAGATATTTCCATGCCGATGTGGGCTCATACCTTATACCTGAGCGGTTTCGTAATGTATACTACCATTGCGCCTGCCGGTTGGCCAGAAGAGCACATTTTCGATGGCGTATAATATAGCCCTGATGGTGGATGTAATATAAACGCAAACTCAATCGAAGTTACAGGTCAGATACTAACAATCAGACTTTTTGTTAAGCCAATGTCCAACCATGTGCATACCGTAAATCGCAAAAGTCATCGCAAGAAACAATCAGTACGAAAACTACCCACCCAACCACACAGCCGCCGTCCAAGACACGCGTTACTAGAAAGTACCGCCACGGAGTCCGGCCCATTTGCAGGGCCCGGGACAAAAGACGCCACCCCGGTACCGCGAAATCTTGCGATGCTGTGATGTGATTCGTACTATTCACTACAAGGAAGAATCTGAGACAAGGCTGGGTTGGGCTGAGATCCAGCCACACCGCAATTTGTCCCGAGTCTCTCGGTTGTTCTCCTCTTTTCTTCGCAGCAGGGCGTACTCCGTATGGTACGCGGAACCCACGTCCCGCACAAACGGGACGAGTCGATATACTTGATACCCACGTTGGCGTTCAGGCATGAGCTTATTGGCAACGTTGACTAACTTTAGGCATTCGCATCATTCCATACGGAGCATACGGGCACACATTCACGGACTTCAGGCTCCACAACTCGGCCGGTGCACGCAGAGGCTGCCCGTCGCCGTAAGCAGAATGTAGTATCGCTGGGTGCGACGTCCTCCGTGACGGTCAGCACAGCCAATATGCATAAAGAAGCTCTATTTAAGCTGTGACGCTGCAAGGAACCCGGGGCAGCCGTCGGCTCTCTAATGAGAATAGGCCGCGGATGGTCTCCAGTAGTATCAAAGAATGCGGCTAGCACGA
>JAPFSE010000142.1:0-116559 GCA_030777785.1 Beauveria caledonica | reverse complement strand
AGTGGGTGGTCGACGTTAGGGGTGCATGCTAAAGAGCAAGCATGGGAGATCGATCCCGTGCTACGCCGCCAGGGCACTAACTTAGTAAACACATGGGCGCATGGCGGGCTTGCATATAACTAGTTGGCGTTTGGTAACCGCACGCCGGGGATCACGTAGCTGCTCTCAAGACATGGCGTCGGTCCGAGTGTCATTGAAACGTGACGCTGCCGAGCCCTAGGGCTGGCCGTCGAGTGGTGACCAAGTCATGAAATGACCTTCAAGTTGAAGAAAGAAATGAGGCGCTGTAGATGCTAGACGGCCGGGTAATCAAGTTCCTGGGGGCAAATTACAAAGCAATATTACAACACAGGTAAGAGTGTCGCAATACACGCCAAATATTCCAATGTTGGCTTGTCTCTTTTGGATTTTATTGATTCACCGAGTTATTGGGTTGGCATGTTCGTCTGTGCTACTGGTACACCGTCACAGCAGTTGCCTTGGGCATCGTGTTATTAGTAGCTGTCGTCAAAGGCCTTCTTCCTCGCACCGAGCGAGCACTGTACCAGGTGAGCCGGGTCGTCCAAATAAGCCGAGCGTGTCTTGGGCGTCGAAGCCACAAGTTCAGACATTGGCAACCAGTTGCCAGTTGTGGCTATAACTTCCTTACACGCCTGGCGCTGCACCATGAGCATCGTGTCACAGAGGCGCTCGAGATGACCTCGCGCCTGGCCCTCATGAACACCGCTGCCCTAATAGAAGCTGTCACAAAATGTCCATCTTGAGAGCACTTGCTCAATCGAGTAGCGTGGCCCAGCGCCGCCGCTAGCCTCTTGCCGATACAAGCTCCGTAGTGGGCGCATGCCTGATACGCTTACTCCCGGAGCGGACGAGCGGACCGCTTCCATCATTCTCGTGGTCGGATCAAAGATGGGAGCCAACTAGTTGCCTTGTTCAAAGCTCTTAATGACCTGATACCTACCTACCTTGTTCGCTGTATCAACTCAAGTGTTTCGAGTAGCTGTAAAGTCCCGTGTTCTAGAATCTCTTTCGCGCACATTACACTGTCGCTGCAAGGCAATGCTGCGCTCTGATTCATCACAGATCGACTCCATTTGTATCCATCGGGTTTGACTCTACCCCGCCAGAAACCTACATCAATGCCATCATTGGTCCTGCCCTTCCCCCACCAAGCTTCAACTACCAGTGACCAGTGACTGCCAGCCAGCCTCTGCCCTGCCTTTCATCTTGCTTCAGCCACTCACATTGAACAGCGGTCCTGTAATTTACCATCTCTTTCGTTGGACTCATCTGCGCCCGCCAGAGAAGAACCGGTTGCCTACTCCATATCACCCGCCAGGCTTCTCTGACTAACTAGAAAAGCCACCATGTCAGGAGCCGCCGCAGTGTTGACCCCCGGTTCCACAGCCCTCATTACCGGCGGAGCCTCTGGTGTTGGTCTCGCAGTAGCGAAGCTGTGTCACACCAAGGGAATGAACGTGCTCCTTGTTGACCGCGATGCCAAAGCTCTAGAACAAGCTAGGCTGGAGGTTGCTGGCGAGGGTGTCGACGCCTCTGGCCCGCGCGTCGTCACCTCGGTTGCTGATGTGAGCTTGTCTGCGGATTGGGCGGCGCTCAAGGACTTTGCGCTGGCCAAATTCGGCTCTATCGAGTTCCTGGCCCTCAACGCCGGCGTAGGTGGCAAGGGCACATGGGGCGACAGCGACTACTTTCGCAGGGTAACGTTTCTGCTCTTACCTGATGGCCAGACATTAACCACATTGCTAACGTGGCGTAGATTCTTGAGACGAATCTCTTTGGCGTCATTAATGGGGTCAATACTTTCTTTCCTGTGGTACAAGAAGCCTCAAAGACGAAGCGAACCGCCATTGTAATCACGGGCAGTAAGCAGGGAATCACAAACCCGCCTGGAAACGCTGCGTACAATGCTTCCAAGTCTGCTGTCAAGACGCTCGCGGAGCATCTAAGTTGGGATCTTCGGGAAACCACCACCAGCGTCCATCTGTTGATCCCAGGCTGGACATTTACAGGAATGGTGAGTCCCAATGCGCAACCCCTCTTCCACGTTTTCCTTGATCCGTGGCATGCATGCTAATCATCTTTCAGACCGGCGGCGGGCAGACCAAGGAGAAGCCGGCTGGCGCGTGGGCACCCGAGCAAGTGGCCGACTTTTTGTACAACAAAATGGAAAAGAGCGAATTCTATGTCATCTGCCCTGACAATGACGTATCTGAAGAGACTGACAAGAAGCGAATGCTCTGGGGCGTGGGTGATATTGTCCACGGACGTCCGCCTTTAACCAGATGGCGTGACGAGTGGAAGCAGGAGGCTGAGAAGACCATGTCCGAGACCAAGATTTAATCATCCGAGTCATGGTTCGTCCGAAGCGAAATTGTCATCCGCCAAAGATGCCCAGAGCGGTGTTCGAGGGTAGAAACAGGCTGTCGCCTTGTCCGTAGGTGTGTTGCACTGCATGGAGTCGCCCGCTGACCATGTATGACAGTGAGTGACATGATGGGAGGCATGGAATGAATATTGAATTTTCTATTTTCGCATTTGATGAGTGTCTGGAACCATTGTGGTACTGGGCCAATCGCATCTTCCAAAGACTGAGGCTTGCATCGGGCATCGGTTGCCTAGCGAGGGTACATGGCCTGTGTTTCACAAGTCTGAGAGTTGGCTCGTCAAAACTTGAAGCAAAGACGTATGGTTCCAGCGACGACACATGCTAACAGAGAGGAGAATGACAATCCAATGACACTATTAAGTTGCTATCTACTATTAATTGATACTAAGAGCCAAGCGGTACAAGATTCGGCAGTGCGCTGGGCAAAACATGACCAAATTCCACCTCTCAAACAGGAATACTTCAAGGTCGAGAATGGACAGCTGGCACGCAGTAAATTATCAAGCACGGCCACCCACCATTTTGTTTTTAAACGACATTTCCGTGAACCTGCTTCTTCTTGTAGATGTTGATATCTCTCCACATCCAGGTGCAACCCCAAGCAACGGCCAAGAGGCAGACACTGGTCGTGAGCATATATCGCTGCGAGGCAGAGTACGCTTCTGAGATACCGGTGCGGATAGGGGTGCCCACGGCATATGAAAGCTGGGTCGGAAGCTTGGCGTAGATGGCATCAATAGGGGCATCGGATGGCAGGCGCTTAATGAGCTCGTTCTTGAAAGTACCGGTCCAAATCGCACCCGAGATGGTAGAGCCAATCGCACCACCAATACTGGCAAAGAGATCCAGCATGGCGATGATGACGGCAACGTTTTGATGGTCCGAGGGAGCCATCATGGCCAATTCACCGGCAACAACAGTGGGGCCGCCCGAGAAGGCGACAAAGATTTGGGTCATGATGACATAGCCAATGGCCTCGCTGGCCTGACGGAACTTGAGCATGAGGCCAACACCCAGAAGCATCAAGGGAATACCATAGATGGTGGCAACCCACTTGAAGCGGCCCGTGTAGCGCATGAGGAATCCGAGAAGAACAGCCGCAAAGCAAGAACCGATTCGATAAATGTTGTTGATCCAGGTCACTTGATCAGCACGCAGATTCCACACGGCAAAGAGCATAGAAGTGAAGAAGCTGTTCCAGATCCTCGACTGCATGTAGAAGAAGAAGAACATGACGCCGGCAAAGAAGACGGTGCGGTCCATGAGAAGCTTGTACGGGAGGAAGGTGACGCGAGCAAAGTACTTTTCCCAGACCAGGAACGTCATGAGGAAAATACCTCCAAAGATGAAGAAACAGATGATGATTGGTGCACGCCACCTCTGGGGCTGGTAGGAGTAGAGAGAAAAGGGCAAGAGGAACAAGGCCCAGCCGACGGCCAAAAGAAGGAGGCCGACAATGTCAATCTCGATGAGATAGTCATAGACGGCGCGAAGCGTGAGTTTGGTCTTGGTTGATTCCAAAACGCCCTGCTTTCTGGCCTTGCGCTGGTTCCAGAAGAAAACGCCGGATAGCGGAAGGACAATGATGGGCATCACGATAGACCAGAGGCCAAAGCCCCAGCGCCAGCCAATGCCTCCAATGATGCGCTTGGCGATGAAACCGCTGATGGGGGTGACGACAAAGTATGGCGATGTGGCAAAGGCCAGCATCAGGCCTCGGTTCCTCAAAGACGAGGTATCGGCGATGAAGACGGTGACGGTGTAACTGACACCCTGGGCTCTGTATCATGGTTCTGTATTAGTTTTTGACTCTGCATTGCTCTTGGAGTTGAGTTTGGAATAAGCCTACCCGACAGCGGAAAAGACGAGAGCCGCCGCATAAGTCTCAATGCTATTGGCAGCCGCGGTAATGATGTAGCCCAGGCACCAGATGACAAGCATCAATACCAGACCTTGAGGGCGGCCCCAGGTATCCAGAATCTTGGCCAGCGGAAGCTTGCTCAAACCACCGATGATGCTGGACAAGATGTTGACGGCGGCACTGGTGGAGTGCTTGTTGAAGGAGCTCGTCACAAAGGGATTGAGAGTTCGTGTGATGACTTCGGCGGTCGCCGTGGCAAAGTAGTAGAGCCAGATCCTGTAATCGGGATATTGATTAACACCAGTATCGACTTACACCAGGTCCCTTGTAAACGGTCATCGGAACAGTACTCACAGTCCATAGGCGGCAGCGAGATCCCATTTGCTCCAAACCTCGGCGGCAGCCTCGACTTTTCTTACACCAGCCTGCTTGGCGGTGCCAAAGTTCTCCTCACTGGATCGCTCGGTGTTGGCGCCTTTCTCATCAGCACCAGAATCCGGTGCGACGGCCGTGACCTCTGGCTCTTCGGCCGCCGACTTCTTGGAAAAGAAGCGCATTGTCTTGGGGGATGTTTGGCTAAAATCGCCTGCGCTAACAAGAATGTACAGGGTGAGAGGGGAAGCAGCAAAAGATGAGATTCGCCAAGCTCCTTGGAACGATAGGGCAAGCGGGTGGCGTTAAACGCTAGAAAAGAGGCACAAACGACACAGCGGAAAAAGGGCAAACCTGGGTGGGCTTGGTCGGCTTTAAAACATGCACAGAGTTTTGGGAAAAAGAGGTGTTGATCAAATTTTATCAGCGCGAGCTTTGCCAAGATCAATATGCGTGATGGGTAAGGAGGGGCAGACGAGCGGAGACAAATAACTCGGTAGAAGAAGCCATGCAGGCAAACAGACACAAGAAGGCTCCGAAAATTGATGCTGATGCAGCCATAACCATGGCCGCTGTTCGTCCATACTCAGTACTTGGCCAGGGTGGTGGGAGACTAGGGGAGGGGAACGGCAGGGGAGTGTGGAGGGTCTCGTAGCCACACTCGGAGCAAGCAGGAAAGGGAAGGTTGAAGCAGGACTCGCATGTATACTTGATATTATTACTTGATATAAGAGCCCAGCTTGCAGCCCAGTACGCGGTCAAACTGGGATTCAGCGGTGCGGCCGACCGGTGCAAGAGCCCGTGGAGAAAATGCCTCGTGGCTTGAATTTAAATTCGATGGCTCCTCGAGTGGGAATTCCTCAAGCGGTGGAGTCGAGGTAAAAAGGGCAGCTCCGGGTCTGGCGTTGGAACTAATAAGCTTACCAGTAGACATGGCAGGTTGCCATCTTATCTGATGATCAGATAAAAATTTTTATCAGATCATGACCACGGCGGCCGCGCTCAGTATAGTAAGCCATAACAAACCTCCACTCACACAACTCTGGCGGGTCAAAACCGGCCCAATCTTTTTCTGATTCCCTTATTTTAATTACTAAAATCAGGACTGGCTTATTAGAAAAGTCTATTATGGTAAAAAAAAAAAAAATTTGTTGAAAATGTCAAAAGCGTCGCGGACCCGCGCGAGCCATCTCGGACATGGTTGCTCAACTCCGTACGTTCGGAGAGCACCCCAGTCGGCCAGCCTTGCGCCGCAACTCAGCTATCCAGCTATTCAGTTTGCGGGAGCGCCGCCGGGTTTGTCGAGCACAGTCTAGTTCCAGACCATTTGTCTTGGCGCTTCTGCCCACTTTCACGGGCTGATGCCTCGACCAGGATCCTTCTTTCGGACCGCGGATTGCCAGGTGAACAAATGGCCAGCGCCATGCGCCACCTTCAGCAGCCATCGTCGATTCTGGGCTGACAGTTGACAGGTCGTGGCTTCTGCCCGCTGCAAGCCCTGCAAGCCAGACTAGCTAGTTAGTTAGTACAGATGATCCCGGTACTTATTACCGCCTCCCTGGCATTGCCCGCCGAGAAAGTGTGACCTCTTTTCTTGTGTTTCGCGGCGTACTGTTCTGATGTTTTCGTACGAACAAGTATTAATTTCTCGCATGTCGTTCTTCTTCCGGACGCAAGTCATTGCGGCGTCACTGTATTCAGTGGCACAGGAAAGGTCGCCACACTCGCCGTCGCTGCTTGTGGCATCTGGTCCGTCGCTGCCCAACACCACACCAACTTCCTGTAAGTGTTCCTCAGGTGCCTCGACGATGCGACCATTCAAGTGATTGATTGTTCTCACACCGATGCCGTGCGCTGGTGCGTCCAAAAACGAAAAAAAAGGACGAGGACATTTACGACGCCGCAGTCAGCTGCGTGCCTGAAAGCGTGTGGAGGCAACAAGGCCATCAGTAATATTGCCAAGCGGAACGTGGCATTCATTACTCGTTTCCGTCAGTTAACATGTTCTGATAAGCTGTTATAGCAGGGACTTCCGGCTGCTGCCAAGTTTTGCCTCGCGGCGACTACTTACTTACCCAGAGCTGCAAGCAGCACACCAGCTCCGACCGCGTCAGCGTCGGCCGACAGAGGAGGCGGAAACAACACGGCCCAAATTACGGGTTCCAGAGCTTCTTTGACTACTTCTGCTGATTCTTCTGCCAAGCCCACGACGGCGTCATTAGGAGCAGCGGCTACCTCCGGAGCCATTGCGGGGGGCGCAGCGCTGTTGGCTGGCGTCCTGGCTGCTTTGTAGAGTCGGCTCTTGTTCGACACCGACCAACGGGCTGAATAATAATATTAAACATGTTGTATCTTTACTCTACCAATCCTACCAACTTTTATAACTTGGCCATGCACGGGCTCACAGCTTTGTGACACTCTACTCACGATGCCGTGTGGAAGACGACGTTGGGGAATACCTACCACAGCAACTGTGCTTTTGCTTTGAGCTAATTTCATGCTCCCACCAACAAGAATGGTCCCTTCATAGCAGTAACATGGCCTCTGCGCTTTTCTCACATACTATCTTGGTGATTGGAGGTCTTGTGATGGAGCATTGCACATCAAAGTCTAACCCACCGAGTAAATGGAGGAATCACACGGCAAGCCCTCTAGCAAAGCGCTCGAATTCAGTCGCTCAAAGCCACCAAAAGGTATTACGGGCGCTGCACACAGCGTTCAGCCCCAGCAACACAGGCCTGATCACCTACTTAGTGGAGTTTATCAAAGTTGAGAATTAGAAGTGCGTTTGATGGGCAGGTCAAGGTTTTCGTCAACCCACCAGTACCCGCCGAGGTATTGGACCCGATTAAAAAGATGAAGAACACAGCAAGGGTAGCGGTTTTGAATTGTACTGGTTGATAACGTACAGGTATGCTCCCCAACTGGATCCTCTCATTCGCGAGTCGATGCCTGTGGAGGCCGGCAGGAGCCGTGGAACTACTCAGTAAGAATGAAGACGTGGTCCACCATCCTGAGAGTATGAAATTGCAAGTGGTTTTCATTCGTAACAACGTACTTAGCTATAGCTCTGTCTTGATATTGTCAACTGTTATGCCGAAGCGAATCCGTCAACGGAGCTGCCGGGCGTCGGAAGTAGATGATTCTCGGACAGCTTCCTTTGCTGCGGCGCGTCCTGGGGGTCCGATAATAATCCTTTGCAGTTTCGATTTATTTTCAGGTCGGGCAGGTTATTAAGTCTTGTCCTTTTTTCCACTCTCGATCATGTCGCTTCGTCCGAAAGCTTCTGTGCTTGAGATGACGAGTTCAGAGTGGGCGACGACGGCCTTCCCACACTGGTCTGAGCCCGTTGTGGTTGGTACACGTGACTCTTCAATGAAGCCTGAAGGGAAGCGGCCACATCTTGGCTACCCATCGAAACCCGTCTGCCCAGTGTCATTTGCCAGCGAAGTCTGTTAGGTACTGTAAAACACTAATCAGGTAGGTACCCAAAGTAAGTAGCCGTACTGGCCGCCTGAGGCCCGCCCACGGCGCCCAGTAACGAACGGCCTACTCCAAGCGCCATCTTGTCCCGCGACTGTCGACCCACCAAAAGGAAAAAAAAGAGTGTGTGCTGGTAAATAGTCAGCCTCACGCGGATCTTGCCTTTACGGCGACGATTGCAGACCATCAAGCCAAAAGGTCCGTCCAAGATCCCTTGGTACCTGCTTGCGCGCAACGAAGGGGGGGGCCTACATTTGCCTTCCACTCCCCCTTCAGCGAAGACCCAACACGCCACCAAAGACGTACGACACAAAACGTCGTGACGGCGTCGCCCAGCGCGCGCGTTTTGCCCACCATGTCCGAGGACGATGTAGATATGCTGGCCGCTGACGGCCAGGGCTCCGGCAAAGTCGACCGCGATCGCCGCGCGCCGCGTTTCAGCTGGACCCCGGCCTACGAAGCGACCTTTTTTCGGAGCCTCTGCGAGAGTGTTCAGCTGGGCCTGCGCGAGAACAGCAGCTTCAAGGCAGAGGCCTGGGAGCGTGCAGCCCAAGCGCTGCAGGAAAGCCACGGCGCTTCGCCAACCAAGAACCACCTCATCAACAAGAGTGATAATGCGCGAAAGCGATTTAGGCTGTGGCGGGGCTTGCGAGAGGATCCGGACTTTGTCTATAATCCCAAAGCCAGGACCGTGACCGCGACCGAGGAGGCGTGGCGAGCACATATAGAGGTACGGCTGGCACTGCGGCCCACTGGCTAGACTAGCCTTTACTGATTCTGGTTTTCGCGCAGAGAGAACCGTTGTCGCGCGCACTCAGAGGACGGCCGTTCGATCACGAAGACTATATGGAGACACTGTACCCCGATGTGATCGGCTCTGGGGGTGCTCCGAAGAGGATCATGAAGCCAAAACGCCGAGACGGCCAGCCTGGCGATGAATCCGAACTAGCTGGGCCGAACATGTCCGTTCTGTCGACTGAACCAGCCGTGACGGGCCAGGAGTCACAGTTGGAGAGCCCAAGCAATCAGCCTGTACTAAATACAAGCTCTGGTCAGCCGGGTACCACAACACCATCTGCTGCGCTTACCCCAGCTGCCTCCCTAGGTAGTGCTCTGACGCCCCCAGAAGACACAGCAATGTTGAGCAAGAAGCGAAGTCTGCCAAGCGCAGAGTTGGAGGGCTCTCTGCCAGCCTTGAACACGCCGTCGCGGCTTGAGACAAGCCAGGCCGGGTCACCACAAAAGCGCACTCGCTTCTCTGCACTCGAACATGCAGCGCCTCTTGCTGCATCCGCATCTGCCACCCTGCCAACGCCACAAACGATACGAGACAGAGACCCCGGCCTGCTGGACACCATCCATGGCAGCCTTCCTGGCGTGCAGCATGTGTCATGCATAGGGGCGGGGACCGGTTGCGGCCCGTGGCGCGAGAAGGCGGTCGACTTGTTCTACAGGGATTTTTCTGCAGAAGAGCTGGACCTGCAGGTGAGAATCCCGCAGAAGCTGCTCAGCAACGACCATACAGCCATGGTCTTTTGCAAGATGCCTTGCCGGGTGCGCGAGCACTGGGTCCGGAGCCTTCGAGGCGACTTGCACTAACACGCATTCGATGCCCTTTTGGCTACGTTCACTGTGTATTTGTACAGCCGGTATAAAGTTGTCGTTGTTACCTTTTCTGCGCAAATGATTCATGTCTTTTCTTTTAATGCGACATACGAACAGGGGAGTACTGCGGATTCTAGGTGATGCTTTGGCCGGGATTTAGTTTGTTCGTTTGGTTCCGATTGGCGGTATTGTTGAATCACCATTTTCTACACCATTTGTGCTTGTAGGGGAAGCATTGTACCTATTTGTTTGGCGTCATTATAATAATACGGGAAGGAGATCAATGGCATTATAATACATTCGCTGGTATAAATAATCACATCTGCTCCGTGGGGGTTTTGTACTATGAAGAGCAGCCACTGCGTTCTACGAGGCTGTCGTAAGGATATACAGTATAACAGTAGCTCAACGTGCATGCACTCGCTTCCCTGCGCCCCTGGATCTAACTTAGCCGTCACGCCTTGAACCAAGCTTACTTTGGCGGCCGTTGCGACTATCAGTAAGCAGGTGAACCCTGGCACGCGCTAGCTCGTCACCTTGAACAGCAATACACGCCGTGGATCTGGGGCTATGAACGATATGGGAAATTAAAACCCCTTCTTTCACATGCCATTCTGATACATGTTGCCGAAAATTCCCTACAGAAAAGCTACTAGCGTCAGCTCTGGTAGACTCGACCAACCTTGACAATTACAACTTCGACGCGTGATGTGGCAGGGGGGTGGGGCAATCGTTACGTCATGACCTGCCAGCTTTCCCGCCATCTCTGTCGGCCTTTTGACGTTGCGCAACCTGTTTAAATCATCCGAATCTGCTGTCTGCTCCTCATTTCACGATACTCTTACTCGTTTTGCATCCAGATTCACACTTTTCCCATTCACTGCGCCAACATTACGTCGTCTCCAAGTCGAAGCCAGCACTTGCATTGAATCCTCTCACAGAAAGCTCAAGACATCTCACATTACCCGTTTTCCGAGTCGTTACAGCCTCTAACAATCAACAGTAAGTGCAGCGCTGCAGACCAAGCTCGATACTTGAAGCCATTGAAGGCTTGCTGATTGCTGAAACAGTGTCATACGCCAACGCCGCTGCCAAGGGCCCCAAGCAGTCCCCCTCCGAGGTAATTGCGACAACCATCCTCTTCGTCTCCCATGTCCTCTCGTTCCTCTCGCTCACTTACTAACCTCTTTGACCTCACCCCCATCCAGGCTGCCGCTCCCCCTCTTCCTGAAGTCATCCCCAACGAGTCGGCCTCGACCTCGTCCTTGATTGACGTCGACATGCCCAGCGTGCACACGGTGCCGTCCGACTTTGCGGAGCAGGACGTGAAGACGGAGACGCAGGCGAACCGCATCGAGCGCGAGGCCGAAGCCGCCAAGGCAAAGGCCGAGCGCGCCCGCAAAAACGCCGCCGCCGAGGCCAAAAAGGCCGACTCGTGGATCACCAAGCAGGTCTCGCAGCTCTCGGACGGCGCCGCCTCGGGCGTCGCCCTGGCCAACCTCGCCGCGTTTGTCGGCATCGGCTCCTACCTTGGCTACCAGGGCTGGAATCTGTACCAGAGGGGCAACCTCGATGGCAAGTCGGTCGGCCTGGGCGTCGGCATCCTGGCCGCCGCGAGCGCAGCGCATGCAGTGGTGGGAAGCTATCTCTACCGCGGAAAGAAGAACTAGGGTGCTTTGCCAACGAATGTGGCTGCGGCCATGTTCCAATTTGTGAAGAGGTGGAAGGTGCAGAAGGATTCTACTTTAAATAACGGTCCACTCAACTGCTTTTTGTTGCTCACTTGAAGCAAGTTTGTATTATTCGCAGTCAATAGTAATGAATTACGTTTTTCAGGAGATGTTTGTGTGTTTTGTGATGCTTATCTCTTATTAATTCTTTTTCTTCTCTAAACTGAATTCAGTAGATGTGGAGTTGTTTGTACAAAGTAATATATCCGATCTTCTGTCCTTTTCCGGATCTATCTATATGCTATCATGAAGCCGTCTTTTTCTTTTCGTACAAAGCCCATCCATCAACTGTAGATGGGCGACTGATGTAGTACAGGGGATCGCTGCCGGACTTGGATTTCTCGTATTCTGAAATGGAGGCTGATTTATAAGATCCTCGATCAATGTATTCCCGGCCTCTATGCCTCCTTGGTCTTGAGATCATCCTTGTTGGCGTCGGTGGCATCTTCCCACTTGGGGCCGCGTGAAGGAGTCGTAGAGGTTGTGTCAATGCTAGCTTCGGGAATGGCAGAAGGGCCGGGCTCAGATTTGACGGGCTTGATATCGGCAGCCCCGGAATCGGCGGGCTTGAATTCGGCGGGCTTCTCCGTCTGCTGCTGAGGGGCGGCCGAGACAGCGGCCGCGCTTGGCTCGGGGGCGGGGGTCTGCTTGTCGGCCACCTTGGCCCCTTCGGGAGCGGTCTGCGTCTCGGTAGCATGGCGTTCTTCGCGAAGTGTCTGTGTCTCGGAAGGATGCTCGAGGTCGTCGGGGAAGTCTTCTGCATTATCGGCCTCGGCTAGCTCAGCGCCGTAGATCTCGGGGTATTGGCGGAAGCATTCTTGCATGCCCCTGTAGTTGTCATCGTCAGCACCTCGTCTCAGCAAACATATTGGGTTAGGCATACTGGAACTTGTCGATGCACTCCATGCCCTTGGGCTCCTCGTTCGAGTATACAAAGCAGCTGAATGCAGTCTTGAACTCCTCTCCGCAGGGGCCATGAGCCATGCCGCCCAGGCAGGGGCAGTCCCAGTTGATCTCGCCCGTCTCTGGGTTGAACGCGCCCTGCTGGTCAGCTTCTTCCTCGAGGGCTGCCGGTGATCCCGCGTTGGCCGTGGTCTCAGCGGCCGTCTCTTCCTTGCCATCTTGCTGCTTCGGCGTGGAGTCGGCGGGCTTCTGGGCCTTGGCGGCGGCCTGTGATTTTCTCCCCTCAACTATAGATGCGACGGTCGGAAGCTCTGTCGTCTCATTGGATTGGAGAAACGAGGACGGCGCAGTAGAGAACTGCTTGGCTATATGAAATAGAGTTAGTGGCGCGCCTCAAAATAGCGGCAGGAGAGCTGTCGCCACGTTCGATGCGTGCATGCATACCGGGAATTGCCTCTTCAGCAAAGACTGTGCTAGTGCTATAGTAGTATACGGCGCCACCTGCAAGCGCCCAGCGCACGGCAGAGCCCTTCCATGACCTCGATTTATCGGCAGGCGAAGTCGACGCGAATCGGCGCGGAGCGGATCGGAGGGCGGAAGCTCGCAGGCCCGCGACAGCCGGTCGCGAAGCGGATCGCAACGCTGCGCGATACATTTTGAACGGCGAATTAGGAGAAGTAAAAGGGAAACGAAGTGGCGAGCGCCGGTTTGTGAATTGAAGCCGCAGCAAACGATTGGGGATCCGAGGGGAAGAAAAAAAAAAAAAGGTTCGGTCGCAACTCGAGCTGGATTGGTCAGCGCCAAAAAGTCCGCAGAGAAGCTTGTAACTAATAATTATTACTGGACTTGTCCTTGTGCTTGTCCTTCTCCGGGCTGCCGGCAAAGGCCGAAGATTAACCATCCGTTTGCTTTTGTGTGGCGCGTCTCTGAGTCCAGAGCTAGGACTAATCCAAGTAGAAATGCTTGCAAGATAGAGGGGAAAGAAACGGGCATCTGTTTTGGAAAGTTAGAGCTTGCATCTGAAGAAAAGAGCATAAACAATACCGTGCACGAGTCGAGGCATTGTAGCCTTGCACCTTTTCCCTGCGCTTGCTCTTGTCGTCACCGCAAATATTATGGCTCCCTCACCGGTATTTGAGTGGCATCCCACTAGGTACATGCAGCCCAGTGAGCCAGCCGACGACTTTGCTTTGCTGGTGCTCAATCAGCCCCTGAAAAATAGCATCAACTTGCGAAGACTATGGAACAATGGTGAGTGTACTAATCAATCAAGCAACACGCCCATCTTGGAATTCTTCGTATAAGATGGGTGCCGCTCACTTGGGCGCCGCCAGTTGCGCTAACAGGTTCTCAACACAGCTGCGGTAAGAGTAGCGGCAGACGGCGGTGCCAACCGCTTATATGAGCTCTCGTCATTCCAAGGCAAATTTGTGAGGTTTCTTATCATGCCCATAGAAAAGGAAGCGCGCCTCTAACATGCCCACAGTCCAATCTCCAAGCCATCATCGGCGACCTGGACTCGCTGACCCCCTCCGTCCGCGACTTTTACTCGTCGCAGCCCCAGCCCGCGCAGGTCATCCACGACCGCGGCCAAGAGACCAGCGACTTTGGAAAGTCGATTCAATGGATCCGCGACTCCTACAAGATGGACATTGTCGCCCTCGGCGGCATCGGCGGCCGCGTCGACCAGGGCATCAGCCAGCTGCACCACCTCTACCTCTTCCAGCCCGGACCGGGCTACGACAAGGGCCGCATCTTCCTGCTGTCCGGCTCCAGCCTGACCTTTCTGCTCAAGGCGGGCAAGCACCTCATCCACGTCCGCGAGGACGGCGAAAAGGACGTCTTTGCCAAGCACGTCGGCATCATCCCCCTGCGCGAGCCCAGCCACATCACCACAAAGGGCCTCGAGTGGGATGTCACCGACTGGCTGAGCCAGATTGGCGGCAGCCTCAGCACCAGCAACCACATCTTGCCCGCCACCAAGCATGTCGAGATTGAAACGACAAAAGATGTGCTCTTTACGGTGGCACTTCGACAGCTTGATAATGAGGACGACAGCTGAGATGAGCCAACGAGAGCAATTCAATGATGATCTAGGAAATATCTGGAATACTATATAAATGATGAGTAAATGAAAAACTTTGCGCGCTTTCGCGATTTATGTATATGCCATGTTTATCCCGAAACAAAACCTTGTACGCCACGCTCCATATTACCAAGTCAATGTCTCTTCCCAACAGCCCACGCAACTCTTCCCCCCGTTTGCCTACCTATCGCAGGTAGTGCATCACCAGCCAGCAAAACCCGAAAAAGACAATGACGCCCGCCGCGAAAATCCACTTGTCCTCGCGCGCGCGCCTCTCCACCATGCGAATCGTCTCGCCGCTGACGCCCAGCGTGTTGGCGACGCTGTACAGCCGCTTCTGGGTATTCTTGAGCATCTCGCGCTGCTGGCCCAGGTCGCCCAGCACCGCCTGCCCGCGCGCAATGTAGTCGTCCAGCGCCTGGTTCGTGTTGGAAAAAAAATTTTGCTCGCGAAACGCGTGCGCCTCGCGCATCTCGTCCTGCGAGCCCGTCGTCAGATGCTGCTGCTGCGCCGGCGGCGGAGCGCCGCCGCCGTGCCGGGGGTGAAACGTCGACGAGGTGTTGGTCGTGCTGGTAGTGGCGTAGGGGTTCTCGGGCGTCGCGTTGGCATTGTACGGTCGGCGGCCGAGTAGCTCGGTGCGGTTGTTCTGGAACTGCGCCTCCTCGCGCGCCTGTTTGAGGTTGTCGATCTGGCCGCGGAACCCCGCGAGGTCCTCGCGGAACCTCTTGACGCGCTCAAAGGCTTCATCTTGCTTCTTGGGGACGATTTCTTGGCGCGCCAAGCTGTGGTATTCGTCGATGGCTTTGGTAAAGGTCGCTATTGTCACGGACACGTTGCCAATTTCTGCGGCCGAAGCTTCGCCCTTGGATTGCAAGGTCGACAGCTCGCTGTTGATGGCCTTGCTCTGCCGCAGGGCGGAATTATACACGACATTCTAAAAATATTAGAAATTCCACGATATGCTTCTAGTGCTGGCGGCGGAATGCATATCTTACCATTGTGTTCAATTGTGGTCAAAGATCGGCCTCTGTCAAGTACAAGTTGCAGGCAACACGGTGTTCTGCCCATACACTTTGGCTCAGAGCTTCGCATGTGAGGCCACCTTGGTATTCGGCGCCGGAAAATTGTCACCCCGTCCTCGGCAGCGCGTTAAGTTCAACACCTTGCACAACAGCTGCAACCACTTTAAATCAGTTTCAAATTGAGTTTTAAGTATTTTTTCTCTATCCTTATGATTTGTCGTATCAATTTATCGAATTCTTGCCCTTGGTTGTTGGTGGTAACACCAGATTCCGCAGCTGTAACATACCAAGCTCGGCAACTGACAGCTAGTAAATGTGATTTGATCAGATGAAACAAACCTAGACATCTTATCCCATTTCACCGAGTTCAAGGTTGCTCGCTACTTTCCCAGCGGCCGGTTCCTTACTCCTAGAGATCGAAACGCTCCCTCTACGAGGATAATGACCACCGGTTACATCTCTAGGGTACGTTACCGGATTGGCTTGAGCATAAGGTTTGGCGGTTCCTCGAGACATGACGGCATCTGTGGTAATGCGAAAAAGCGTATTGGTCACGTCCCGAGATACACCTGAAGAACCCCGCAACATTACAAAGTTGAGGTGATCCTAGCAAGAAGGCGGATGAAAACTTCTACTGAATCACTCAATCAACGCCATTTGATTTTGGAGAGGAAAGCGCCCAGGCCTACCTAGGTATTTCATATAAGTAGTAAGCAGGCAGCAAGGAAAACTTGCACCTATATCCTGCTGAGTGTTGTTATATTGGCTGCCATAGCAAACGCAGCAGCGGGCGAACGGCAAACAGCCATAAGACCGGAAATCAACAGGCCCATTCCAGTACGTTTTGCAGCTTAACGCCGAGTAGATATAGTAATCCGTGCCAGGATACTCGATTTATTTAATTGATAGCGCCGCCCCATCTATGCTGGCTTGCTATAGAATGGCTTCCGGCCGCCCGGTTGCCGAACTCGGCGCCGATTCGGGCACTTGGCCGTGTACGCTAGTAACCGGCCAGCCTTGTTACAATACCGCTTATTTCAGTGAATATTTCCAGCACCATCATATTAATTGCTCCTTTTCAGCCTTTAAACGCCTCAATTATATACTTTAATTCCATTGCTAGCCACAATTTGTTGCTGTATCATTGCATCTTCTCGCTTCATCTCGTTTAATGAGGGCGACGAGACAGTCCTACTTTTCGCAGATGACGCAGCATTTTTTCACCGGAATGGAATAAAAGAAAAGCTTGGAGGATAGAACACGGATACACCGAGGTTATAAAGGGGGAAAAGGAAAAGTGCCTTCTTTCGTTGGGCCTGTCTGGTTCGGCCTCGTTTCCTTCAGGTATGCCAATTGTTGGTGGCCGACAAGAAATATGTCAACAAGGACTTTCATGAAACCAACCGAGATCTAAATTACTCTTATACAGAACTATGAGAGACCAGGCTCGACCAGAAGATGAGTTGCAGGGGGCAGAGGTCGAGGAAGTGCGGCCAGAGCCTCCTGCAACCGACGACGAAAAAGTCCCCATCCAGCGGACTAATTCACGAGCACCCTATTCTGTGCACTCCAAATCTGTCAAGCGGTTACTGGTGCTCGCCGCATCCGCCACTGCCATCTTCTCGCCCATATCGACCCAGATATACCTGCCCGCGCTGATCCCCATCGCCAATAGCCTGCATGTCAGCGCGACCAAGGTAAATCTGACCATCACAGCCTACATGGTCTTCCAGGGCATCACGCCCATGTTTGTGGGATCACTAGCCGACGCAGGAGGCCGTCGACCGGCATACATTGTGTGCTTCGTCATTTACCTTGCCGCCAATATAGGGCTGGCGTTGGCTCCCAACTACGGCGCCGTGCTCGTCCTGCGCTGTCTCCAGTCTGCCGGATCCAGCAGTACTGTCGCGCTGTGCACTGCCGTCGTGGCAGATGTGGTGACGTCTGCGGAAAGAGGACAGTATGTTGGCTTTACCATTATTCCCTC
This sequence comes from Beauveria caledonica, assembly GCA_030777785.1. Classification (NCBI taxonomy): domain Eukaryota; kingdom Fungi; phylum Ascomycota; class Sordariomycetes; order Hypocreales; family Cordycipitaceae; genus Beauveria; species Beauveria caledonica. The sequence goes on along the minus strand of JAPFSE010000142.1, from coordinate 99,103 downwards.
CGTCCTGGCTCCTTCGTTGGGCCCCGTGCTGGGAGGTGTACTGTCGCAGTACCTGGGGTGGCGGTCGATATTTTGGTTCTTGGCAATATCTGCTGGCGTTGCTCTGTTATTAATCATTGCCTTCCTGCCAGAAACGTGTCGACAAATCGTTGGGGATGGTTCGATTATGCCGCCACCGAGTCATTGCACCGTTCTTCAACTAGCCCGTTTGCGCAGGGAGAACCGCAAAGCCGGTATGACGTCTGACCTGGAAGAAGCTCCTGAACCGGTTCCCCGTGCCAGCGAAAGGAAGTTCAGGTTCAAGCCACCAAATCTTTTGGAAGCAGTCATGATGCTCTTCCGTCGCGCATCCGGCCTCCTGCTCTGGTCCAGCAGCATCATCTTTGCTGGATTCTACTGCATCGTAGCTGCCATGCCAGCCATCTTCCACAATCGATATCACATGAATGAGACGCAAGTTGGCCTCATGTATCTGCCCATCGCGGGAGGCTCCATCATTGCCGCCTTCGCCGTCGGCCGCGGCATGACCTGGAACTACAAGCGTCATTGCGCCATGACCGGAATCCGATTTGACCGCAGTCGCCAGATGGACATGTCCAAGTTTCCCATCGAGCGCGCACGCCTGGAGATTGGCATTCCACTGATGCTGCTCGCGGGGGTGTGCCTGATCGGATGGGGCTGGGCCGTCCACTTCCACGTTCACATTGCGGTGCAGTGTGTCATCATGGTATTTCTTGGAATCGGACTGATTGGCATGACCAACGCGACAAATGTGCTTCTGGTGGATATGCATCCGGGAACGGCCGGCACTGCGACGGCCGCGAATAACCTCGGGAGGTGCCTGATTAGTGCTGGCGCCACAGCGGCCATCATACCATTGGAAAGAGCCATTGGCGTTGGGAAAGCATTCTCAATCGTAGGAAGCTTGTTTTTTATTTGCCTTGCACCACTGGCGTTGCTGGCGTCGAAAGGCATGAAATGGAGGCAGATGCAGAGCAAGGCCAAATAACTGGGGATTAGCATAAACCAACAACTGATGGAGCGAATGTATAGAATCAGTCTGAGCGCAATATGCATATAAATACGCAAGCATAATAGAAAAAGCTTTGTCCTTTCTTGCCAAGTTTGCAACCTTTGAATCGACCTCGCTTCGTCCCTCTGGCCGACCACCGCGGCACTAACAAGCATCAAGCTTTATGACATAGAAATGACCCAATTTTCTGAACAAAAAAGCCATGATGCTGCTGCGCCCGTTTCCCTCAAAAACCTGACCGTGTGCCGGCTAGAGATTCCTGGTGAAATATATCATTGAAAATTCGAGACACCGGACACCGGTCTCAACTCGACTGACAGACTCCGGCCTCGCAAAGCGGCGACAAGTTGTTGGTGCGGCAATTGGTTCACCGCATCAGACTTTTTGGCGTCTTTGACGCTGACCCAAAAAGGCTTCTAAGCGCTCAGATAGCGATTGACTTCGAATACATTCATTATGTTTAATGGACTCATCTGGATGGCGATGGAAAGCGCTTACCTACTTCGCTATCCCTTGGGGGCCATCGTCCTGGCGTTGGCGACCCTTCTCATGGCAGTCATCACACACAGGCTGTTCCTCGGGCCTTTCTCTCACGTTCCCGGGCCAAGGTTAGCCGCTATATCAAGTATATGGTACGCATATCACGCAAGAAACGGAACCACAGCTGCAATAGCAAAACGGTTACACCGACGATATGGTCCAGTCGTAAGGGTTGGGCCCAAAGAAGTGTGGTTTGATACTAAGGAAGCTTATGATCATATCTACAGTGAGTGCCCTCATAAGACCCCGTACCCGGATACAGATTTGAAAAAAGCGGCTCAGATCTAACTTGGACAGGCACGGGAATACGTGGGTATGAGAAATCAGACTTCTATCGTAAGCGACGCAAGCAACGAGAGGGCATGGAGACCGCCACTAACATTTGTCAGTGGCTACGGCTCTTGCGAGACCTCACATCGACTGGCGCTTGAATGCCAACTTTGACGACAATCTTGACCTCCTTTCTGAGACGGATATGAATCGCTACAGGCTACAACGCCGGCTCATAGGTCGGGTCTACCGCACAGCCAATGCAGTCCGTCATGAGCAAGCCGTCGACAAAGTAATGGACGACGTGGTCAGAAAGTTCGACTCGATAGACGGCGCGGAAATTGATTTAAAAGAGTGGATGCACATAATCTCCGTGGAGTCACTCGGTGCCATGGTACTGTCCTGGTCACCAGGCATGATCAAAGCCGGCACAGATCGCGGTACCAGTAGCCAGAGCTACCTTGGCTGGCGCCGCAAGTCTGTCTTTGGACTGTTCCCTCTGGTAGTCAAGCTTGAAGTCAACTACAAATGGGTTGGACGGGTTTTTGGCATCGTTTGGGGCGTCACATATCAGACGCCAAAGGGTTTCAGGCCCTTCTTCCCCGTATGTTTCTTTGAATCCCGGGCTGTTCCCTTGCGAGTCCGTCATCAACTGCTAACGAAAGAAATCAGGAGGTGGCGAGAAAGGTAGCGCGACGAATCAAGAACAAGTCAAATCCGACCAGCAGCCCTAGAGAGGATTTACTCGCAGATCTGATAAATTTGCACAAGGATAAACCCGAGTTCACAGAGCCATACCTGCGGAAAATGGCCATTACCAACTTTGGTGCCGGACACGAAACTCTTGCGTCAACCTTGATAGCCATCATGGCCATGTTAGGAACGCACCCAGAAGTTCAAGCAACTGCAACACAGGAAATTCGTTGCCAAAAGACGGCAAAGTCACGAAAGCCGGGAAGCAATATCAGCTACGCAGATGCGTTGGAGCTGGTGTATACTCGAGCTGTCATCAGAGAAGCCATGCGGCTCTACCCTGTCATCAACATGAGCCTGCCGCGCGTGGTGCCCCTTCACGGCAGCGGGCTGCAGCTTCATGGGTTCTATATACCACCTGGAGCTACCGTGGGCTGCAATCCCGTCTCCCTCCATCGAAACGAGGATATTTGCGGACCATATCCCGACAAGTTTGACCCTCGCCGATGGCTCGCCAGCAGCGGTACGCCGGACAATATCCGCGCGCTGGAGCGTTACAGCCTCAGCTGGGGTGGCGGCTCGCGAACATGTCCCGGCAGGCATGTGGCTGAAATGATTGTGCTGAAGTGTGTCGTGCGACTGCTCGACCACTTCGAGGTCCGCGCGGCCGTTCCTGCGCCCGAGGACCAAGGCCCGACCTACTTTCTGGCTATGCTGACAAAAGTTCGCGCCAGCTTTGTGCCTCTGGAGGAGTGCGAAATAAAGCGAAGATAGATGGGTCTCTGTACTGGGAACAGGAACAGGTTTTAGCAACGCGCGATTGGCATAACACAATCAATGGCGGCATTTTGCCCGCGAGACTGCGGCTGCTGGTCAGTTCTTCTACTTTGGGAGCGTCTACACCGAATTCCTGTACCTGGGATTAAAACTTGACCCATTGGAAAGAAAACGTGGCAGCCCGGCTTGGCATTGATGCCCTGATCCTGGGACGCTCATTGAAGCCCATGCACAAAATACCAAGACACGAGCAAGACCAGTGGCGAGTCACGTAGCCGAGGTGGTCTGAGACTCGCAGCCTGGCTCTCCCATCACAGAACGAGCTTGGTGTTGTGACTAGTGGAGAAAGGGCTGCGCCAACTCGGGGGGCGTTCGGTGCTTTTTCTGCTTCCGTCTCAAAATAAAAGGATGCTAGCAGACCGTGGCTTGCAACTTCGGGTTGCACTACTCCGAAGTACTGGGCTGCTATTTGATAGCTTTGACAATTTCTCGAGGTGACCAGATGCGCGATCCCAGGCTACAAGTGGCGCAAAAATAGCTTCCTTCGACCATTGGGCAAGCCGCAATTGCGAGCAGTTATGTATTGTGATAACCGGTGGCACTCGGGCCCATCACACTCGGAGTATTGCACCCGTCTCGCTCTCTGATCAGAGCTGGCAACTGGAACCCCTTTGGTTGGTGCTAACCAGTCCAACTCCATATTGTAGGGAACTGGAACCCTTTGGTGATGGCGACTATTCTACTTGTCTGCTTGGCGTGAGCGAGATGAGCAGTGATGCGTCGAAGCTGGTTGGCTGGGTACTTTACCCGTGCTCGTTTCTGATAGCTGATACACGAAGTTTTTTTGTGGCAGGGCGTGAGCGCCGTTGATCTTGCAGCCAAGGGCATTCGAAGGGGATCATTGCAATAGTCGGCGAACGGACGAGGGGTGGCGCATAAGCCAGCTGAGGCTAGCAAAGACCTCCTCTACCCGCCGCTGCCCGGTTCTTTGTGGAGGACGGGAAAAAAAGAATACCAGCTATGGAGGAAAGAGTTAGTCAATAAAATCAAAAGGAGGGGCAACAGCTGAGATCGTGGAGGCGAACAGGCTAGTAAACTTGGTGAAGCTGTCGCAGGGGCTTCCCCATGGGCCCCCGGAGCCGGGACAACTCAGAAGAAGATGAACTGCGGCTTTTAGGGAAAATCATTGAGTAATGAAAATACGGCAGACGAAATGCGGACCCTTTCTGGTTGAAGGGGGATTATTACTTCCTCGCTCAGCATTAATCATTGGCATGTCACTCGACTTCACTCACATGTGTGCAACGGTTGTGGCCCCCCTTCGTTACATTTTCTCCCCGCCTCGCCTCAGCTGAATTTAGTGGTAATGAGGCTACAAAGTATTACGGTGGCAACTAATGCAGCAAGACTTCGTGATCTGGATGTTTGCCCCAAGAGTGATATCCGTTGTTGACTGCACGCAGTGCTGTCGTCGTCGGTTTTTTGCCGTGGGGAGTGGTGGCGTGTGCCAAGCAGCTGGCTATGTACCGAATCTGACATTGCCAATGCAATATCACAAGTCGGCAGACCTGGTTAATTGCCATGAGATGCCGGGACGGGTGACCGGTCTTGGGCCTTGGCTGTGCTGCATTCGGCCAGAATAGCAAATGTTGCCGAGCCCGAAATCTGGAAAGCCAGGATCCGCCCGTGGGACTAACAAGAGACGAAGTCGTCTTGTTGCGGCTGAGATGGGCCAACATGGCGGTTGGTGGGTGATGCCTAAGTGCCTGCCACGCTGTATAATTAAGGTTAAATAACTAGGTAGTTAACATGGACGAGAAATGCGACGCGCCATGTAACCATCACGACACAATCCTGGTAAACGGACTGTCAAAGTGGCGAATCAAGCACGGGATACATTTGTTCCCACGGGCATTGCGAGTATCTTGGAATGGGCTTATCTCTCGCTTTTCTCATGGCCCCTATGCCCCGTAAACTGGCTGGGGGTATGGCGTGCGAGGAGGATCCCACATAAACGACATTCATAGATTATGCAGCGGCTTTTTGCGACCAACAACACTTCACGTACGAAAGATGAGCAGACGATAGCATAATGTAGTCGGCGGGTGTGACCACGGAACGTCCGTTCCTGCGACTGCTTCCGAACGGACAGGGCGCTGGGGAAACCATGGCGAAGATTATCAGCAGCTAGCCAACCGGCGGCCCAGCCCTGCATTTCGCTTTTTAGCTTGGCGTTTAGACCGTAGGTCAGTGGGTACGCAACTTTTTAGCGTCCTGTGCCAGCTTATTCGTGGCACGAGACACCACCGTCGGAATGAGAGTCGTGTGGGGGTGTAATAGTCGAAGAAAGTGTCGAGATTCGTGGGGGAGCGAGGTAACCTCGTGAGCAGCATGTGGGCATGTAGGATCCTGGTGAAGCGGTATTTGCTGCCCATATGAACATGCATTCAGCTGAGGAGAAACTGCATTCAGCAGATGTGAGGCGAGCTTGAACCTACTTCTCGTCTGGTCTCGTAGTACGCCATAGATAGATATGGTGCCGTCGGCCGAGAGAATCGATGTTCATCGCGCCCCCAAAGAAATAGCTGTTTCCACTACTTAGCCAGTGGCTGCCGGAAGAAGGGAAAAAGTGCCAGTGGCAACTCAACCAATGAAGCGCTTCACCGCATTGGGCAAGCTGGCCTCAGTGCCACCGCCGTGGACTCGAGTGTTTGGCGCTCGCGCTCGCCGTGGCGGATGGGCAATCCACCACTAAATAAGTACTTGTGCCCTGACACGAGATGCGAGCCAGATGGCTTGCAGGCGTGGGTCTGGGGATTGGGGGAATTGCAATGCAGGCTGTGTGTTTGGCTAGCTCGCGCGGAACATATGGTGGTGACCCGCGTTGTGGTGTCGAGCCCAAATCAGGCTGAGCAGTTAGTTAGGTAACAGGCTGGCCACTTTGTTAGCTAATATTGACTACAACAAGGGAGGCAGGTACTTTCGCAGCAGATGGTGCCGGAAGATGAGAAAGTTGATACTTTGTCAGATAGAGGGAGCATTAAGGCCACACGACGCTGTCATCTCCTATTCGCCAACGACGATATAGGGTGTGATAAACTGAGTAGGTGAAAGACCAGGGAGATGCTGGAGCTGAGCGGGAGACAAAGTCAGAATTGGCAGAGTCAGTCGAGAATCAGGCCAAGATGCAGCTCCCTGATGAATGATGGCAATGCTGCTCTATGTTGCAAGAGTTTGTTTGGATGCAACATTGCTACCAGATGATTGGTGGTGGGGCCCGCTCTAGCACTGTAACGCTACAACCGTTGGCTTGGCTTTCTTATTTCTAGGCACAGTCTCAGTGATAAACACTGCAATAAGGTTGCCGCTTCAGTGGTGATGCAGCGCTCTGGCCCGCCCCAGTTGGCCCCTGAAGGCTCCAGTTGGCCTGTCTTTGCTATCTTTGCCCGCTGTTGGGCCCCGCACTATTATCTTGTTCGCCTCGCTTGACCAGTTGCCTCGGGCCTCCTCTCCTCCCCGCTTTGCCATCATCACCTCCCGAGATGTTGACAGACAGAGATTATCATCCGCACACTTGTTCTTATCAAAAGACCCTTTTATCGCATCACGGAAACATGTACAAGTTTAGAACACCAACCAGAACAAGGACAGGAAAAAAGACGTCAAAAATTTTGCGCCACCAGTCAACGCCACCAACCACACCCCAACCACCATCACATCCAAGCTAGCAAAGACTAGCGTCGCTCAACTGCACACCTTACAAGCATATTATGTTGCAAATCTGCTAGATTCAAACGACCCGCTCCAAATTCTCGGCATCCCCATAGCTCTAGGCCCTCCTGGTCTTCCTTGTAGGCCTTCTTCTGCTTCTCTCCAGGTTCTTTTGTTCAGCCACCACTGCCGCCAGTCTCGAATAGGCATGCCCTCCGCCGCTTCAGCCTTGGCTCTCACACAACTTGACTCTCGTAGACTCCTAGTCGCTCTTTACCTGCTACTTAGTCGCTAGTCTTGCAAGCTGCGCGAAGCTGCTGGCTGTCGCCCAGACCTAGTGCTGAGCCCCAGAGTGCTTATCATGTCCACCCAACATGGGGACAGACCGAAGCGGCCATGTAAGTGCATGGCGCGTCATAATGTATTAAGAAGACGTCCAGCGCCCATCTTGCGATCCCTTACTTATCCCCTCCTTGGTGTGAAAGCTTTAGTTACTCGTTCCCCTTTCTTTCTCAGAACACAGCTTGTACTTGCTATAAGCCAGCCGGCTTCGAGAGTCTCCTTCACACCGAGCAAGATAACCTCGGCGCTCTGAGGGCACTTGAAAATGACGACTGCCGTCAACCTCGACAACGACGCCATTGCGCGCGCCGGTCTTGTAGATCCCGAAACCCATGGTATTCACAAGATTGACGGCGAGAAGCGCCAGGAGGAATTTGCCATCGAGAAGCACCAGAACGACTTTGCCGTTGATCAGCAAAGCATCATGACCACGGATGACAACGACTGGCCCGACAAGCCAACGCCAGAGCAGCAGCGCACTCTGCGCCGTGTCTCTGGCAAGATCAAGTGGTCTATGTGGACAATTGCCTTTGTCGAATTGTGCGAGCGTTTCTCCTACTACGGATCCGCTGTCCTCTACACCAACTTTGTCAACCACAAGCTGCCCAATGGCTCGACAACCGGTGCTCCTCTAGCGGGCGACCCTCACCCACAGGCTGGCGCTCTCGGCATGGGCCCCAAGGCTGCCCAAGGTCTGAGTTTATTCAACATGTTCTTTGCCTACATTATGCCTCTTCTCGGGTACGTTTTCTTTCTTTCTCGGTACTGAACCAGGTTCTATGCATTCGTACTAACAAGCTCCTTCACAGTGCCTGGATTGCTGATGCCCGCATGGGCCGTTTCTGGACCTTGCATCTGGCCATTGGAATCTCGACCATTGCTCACGTCGTCCTTGTCGCTGCCTCGGCTCCCGGTGTCATTGTTCACCGTGACTCCTCCTTCGCCGCCTTCATTCTCGGTCTCCTCTGCCTCTGCGTTGGCACGGGCTTCTTCAAAGCCAATGTCTCCCCTCTTCTGGCCGAGCAAAACGAGGATGTGCGCATGCGCGTTGAAGAGCGCAAGGGCGAACTCGTCATTGTCGACCCTGCCATTACCAACACTCGCATCTTTCTCTACTTTTATCTCTGCATCAACATTGGTTCACTCACTGGCCAGATTGGCATGGTCTACGTTGAGAAATATGTCGGCTTCTGGCTCGCTTTCCTCATCCCCACCGCTCTCTTCCTTATTGCCCCCTTTGTTCTTTGGTCACAGAAGAAGAACTACAAGCTCACACCGCCCACTGGATCTCTGCTGGAAAAGTTTCTCAAGATGTGGTTCTATGTCCGCAAGAGGTCTCCCTCCCTCTTCAAGTTTGACTGGGATGTTGCCCGCCCATCCAAGGTTGCCATCAGCGACCGCCCGTCTTGGATGACTTATGACGATGCCTGGGTCGACGAGGTCCGCCGTGGATTGATGGCTTGCAAGGTCTTCCTCTTCCTGCCTGTCTTCTTCCTCGCTTACAACCAGATGACCGGTAACCTGACTACCCAGGCCAGCACCATGAAGCTGCACGGAGTGCCCAACGACATCATCCAGAACCTGAACCCAATTTCAATTGTCGTCATGATTCCCATCTTTGATCATGGCCTTTACCCTCTCCTCCGCCGCATCGGAGTTCCCTTCACCCCCATCAAGAGAATGACTGCCGGCTTTTTCATGGCCACACTTTCCATGATTGCCTCCGCTGTCATGCAGTACTACATTTACCAGAAGAGTCCTTGTGGCTGGCGCGCCAACGGCACCATCACGAATGACGCAGGAGAGGAAGTGAACTGCCCTCCCGCTGACATCAATGTCTGGGCTCAGTGTCTTCCCTACATCCTTATCGGTATTGCTGAGCTTCTCACCAATGTGACTTCGTACGAGTATGCTTTCTCCAAGGCCCCCGAGAATATGAAGTCGTTGGTCATGAGTGTCAACCTCTTCATGAGTGCTCTCTCTGCTGCCATTGGCCAAGCTTTCACACCTCTATCCGGTGACCCTCTTCTTGTCTGGAACTACACCGTCATCTCTGTCATTGCCGTTGTTGGAGGCATTGCATTCTGGTTCTGCTTCCGCCATCTCGACTCCGAGGAAGATAAGTGGAACATGCTCAAGAAGTCGGAATACATTGGCCAAACCCAACCTGGTGTGGGCAAAGCTGCCGATCTGGAGCACAACAACTAAAAGTAGACGTTGTGGAGATGAAGGTGGTTTAGATTTGCGGAGGATGATGTTGATATATCTATAGTTACGTATATGCAGCTGTTGCTGGATAATCATACCCATTTGAGTTTCAATTGCCAACCCTTTTTCGATTCCTCGTGGTTGACAGGACGAAATTTTTCAAAATGTATTGTAGCAGCTTGGAAGCTGGTTTTCGAGCACGGCAACGGCACCCAACATGACCAATCGACAGTGGCCGAGCCCTCATTTCCTTTCGGCGTCTTAATCTTCCTTTTATTGTGGTAGATAAATTGCCAAAAATTGCTTCCTAGTCCGAATTTAACCCCTTTACCTGCAAGAAATTCTTTGACCACACGACCGGGCACTCTTTATCTCTGATATCATGTAGTTGGCCGAGAAGCAATCTTGCTTTGATCGCCACTCTCGATTGCGCGACTAAAACAAGTTATTAGCCGTCTCGTCTCTTTTTATCCAGATCACGGCCCTTTTTCTCCATTGTGGCATTGCGACTCGATAATAGTTGTGCATTATCGAAACGGCTTTCGCAAGGATTCACAATGCCTGGCAGAAAGCTCCTTCGAAAAGAGACTGCATCCCGGCTTCTATGCTGCTGGCCGCGCCACAGCGGCCCAACACATCTAGCTAGTCAATTTCGCATCAAATTGTTTTGTACGTGACCCCAGATCATGCAGCGGTGTTAGTTCTTATCCAGCTAAAAGTTCATCGCGAGTCTAGCCATGGCTTCAGTTGGGCCCGTCAGTCCTGGCCAAGCGACAGGCGGAGAGTGTGTGTGGTGGTGGTCTTGGTGACTGCATTTCCGCCATATCGAAAGTAGAATAGTAACGTGAAAATGCATTTGCTAACTCTAAATGATTCGTTTGCACGATACACCTCCAGTTGATGGGGTGCCGTAAATGCCCATATAACAAACAACTCATACATGACCCTCATCCCTCTTTTTTCCTCACTACCCACCTACTCCTTTCTAGACAGACATCTTCATCGCAATCGTCTTGTGGGGGTCGTAGCCCTTGACGATAAAGTCCTCGGCCTTCCAGCCATCAATGCTCCCGCCCTTTTCGCGCAAAATCTCCAGCGTCGGGAACGCGCGCGGCACGCGCTCAAGCTGCACCTGCAGCGCCTCGACGTGGTCCTTGTAGACGTGCGCGTCGCCCATGACGTGCGTCAGCGAGCCGGGCACCAGGTCGCACACGTGCGCGAGCATGTGCGTCAGCAGCGCGTAGCTGGCAATGTTGAACGGCACGCCGAGGCCCATGTCGCAGGAGCGCTGGTACAGCTGGCAGTGTAGGTGGCCTCTTGTCCTTTCCCCCTCCTCCTTTCCTTCTTCCTTTTCACCCGCCGCCGCCGCCGCCGCCCCCCGCGGAAACGACACGTAAAACTGCGCAAACATGTGGCACGGCGGCAGCGCCATCAGCGCCAAGTCTCGCGGATTCCACGCCGACAGGATGATGCGGCGATCGTACGGCGTCGTGCGCAGCTTCTCCACCACGTCCGCGAGCTGGTCGACGCCCTGGCCCGCGTAATCCGTGTCGGCGTCCTTGTACTCGGCGCCGAAATGCCGCCACTGGAAGCCGTACACGGGGCCGAGGTCGCCGACGGCGCGGTGCCCGAGGCCCGCGGCGTCGAGGAACGCGCGCGAGCCGTTGCCGTCCCAGATCTTGACGCCGGCGGCGCTGAGCGGCAGCGACGACGTGCTGCCGGCCACGAACCACAGCAGCTCCTCGACCACGGCGCGCAGGAACACGCGCTTCGTCGTGAGGAGCGGCAGGACGGGCGTGCCGTCGGGCGCGCTCAGCAGGAATTTGAGCGGACGCGGGGCGAATATCGAGAGAGTGCCGGTGCCGGTGCTGGAAAAGGAAGAAATAGGGTTAGCCTGGCCGGGTCGCTGGTGGTGTTGGGGAGCGGGTTTGAGGCGCTTTTACCGGTCTGGTCTATGCTCGCCATCTTGTAGAATCTCGCGCACGAGACTGAGATATTGGTCTTCTTCATGCGGCTTTGTTTGCGTCATTTTGGAGGAAAATATCTCTTTTCTATGTGGTGATGGATGCAGAGCGTGAATTTGGAAGACGCGTCGCGGGGCACAAGACGCGTAGAGTGTTTAGTGTTGGTCGATCCCCACCTAGGCAATGACGCCACCTGAAAGGGCGACGGGAACAGAACTGAATAATATTCTGTGCAATCCTTTTATATTGATACACTTTATTTGCTTTCCTATTGTTTTGTAGTAACCATCTCTGTCAACCAGGGTATCATGCGCCTTTTGTTCTACAATTTTCTCCAAGGTTTACAGACGGCGAAAGACCTTGCCCATAATCTCTCGCGCCTTTGACAAATTGACCACGCTCATGCGCTCGTTGCTCAAGTGCGCCGAGTCGCTCGCCCGGCCGCAGGGAAGGTGCGCGGCCGGTGCCTTGAACTCCTTTTCCAAGAACCGAATAGCGGGAATAGAACCCCCTTCTCTGATATAGAGGGGCCCGCGCGGCTTGGATGCCTTGCTTTGGGGAGCGGGCTGACTCTTGCCTGGGCTGTCCGTGTCAAACGAGTCGGGCCACGCCTCGATAATGGCCTGCTCGAGGATGCGAAAGATGTTGTTGGTGGTGTCGCCGAGCCAGGGCTCGGCCTTGTTGTCGATGCTGATGCTCAGCTGGTTCTGCGACTCGAGCGTGGCAAACTGCTGCTGCAAAAACTGCGTCAGCTCCTCGGCCACGTCGTTGACCTCTTGACCGGGCACGAGACGCAGGCTAATGTGCGAGTTGGCGTGGCTGCTGACGAGGCTACCGTCGGGACCAGACACCTTGTAGCTGTGAACAGTCAGGTTGGGCTCGCGCCATCGCGCCATCAACGACCGCTTGAGCGTCTCTTCCGAGATGTTGTCCGAGCGGCCACGCTTCAGAATGGACACGATGTCGTCGTAGCGCGCTTCCTCTGCGGGTGTCAGGGCCGGAATTCCGCTGTAGAATCCCCGCATTTGTACCCTGTTGCCAGCGCCCTTGAGTTTGGAAATGATGCCAGTCAAGTCCGAGAGCGGTTCATACATCATGAATGATCCATCGACTCCAGAATGCGTGTCAGGTCGCGGCGAATCGACACAGACAGTGGCATGCAGGACGCCACGGAGGCCGTAGGTGAGGCAGGGCACCTCATCATCCAACCAGTAACTGTTGGCCAGCAGAACATAGTCAATGTGGCCGATGCGATCCTTGTTTTGTCGGACGGCCTCTTTGAAACCCCGCGACCCATACTCTTCTTCGCCTTCGATAAGGAAGATGATGTCATTCTCCAACTGCTTGGCTTGCATCAAATCAGTCACGGCATATAGCGCCGCCACAACGGGACCTTTGTTGTCGCTGACACCCCGCCCATAGATGTACCCGTTGATGCCAGTCACAGTGAATGGATCCGTTGCCCATTTGCCCGTCTCATTGTCGGCAGCAACAACGTCGTAATGACCGTAGAACAAAATCCGTTTCCGCGTCTTGGCCGACTCCTGCTTGGCCGAAAATTTGGCATACACGACGGGGTTGTGCCCGCGTTCTGTGCTGAGCATCTCAACATCACCGCCCAGGCGCTTAAACAGAGCACCGAGAAATGTCGCGCCTCTACGGCAGTCTTCTGCGAATTCTGGCTTGGACGAAACTGTCTTGTAAGAGACAAAGTCCACCAAAGTGGATAGTAGAGGGCCATCGCCACCCTCTGCATTTTCCGCGACCGTGGTGTCCGAACCTGTGACCTCCCAGATGCTAATGTTGTCATCGTTGGCTCCAGTTATGTAAAACTGCTCGTTATGGTAGTTGACCACTGCAGAAGCCAATATTTTGCCTTGGTGAGCTTTCCAACGGCCGAGGCATTGGTACTTTTGTGTAATTTTGTCCGTGGGATGCTGGTATTTGCCATAGTGCACGGTGCTGAATTTCTAATGATAAGATTAGCCCGAGCTCCATGTGCTAAAATGTGTGACGGCACTTACGCTTGCATGACCATCTGTAGATCCAGTCCACAGGAAGCCGCAGGCCATTTGTAGAGCCATTATGTTTGACTCGCCAGCCTTGATGACTCTCAGCTTTTGCGCAGTGTCGAGATCCCACAACTCAACAATACCATCCAGCTTTCCGGAATACAAGAATGAGCCATCAATAGCCAGCGACAGTACAGATTCCGCGTCGTCCGTCCCCAATGTCATGATTTCTTCAAGCGTGCCGCGGTCAGGCTCGTCTTGGTCCAGACCCTCTCGTGTGCCGCGACCGAGCGCCCACAGCTTGATGGTGCCATCGCCTGCACCTGAAATCAGAACATCGTCGTCTTCATCCACAAGCACAGTAGGTCCCTTGGCCATGAGCATGCAGTACACATAGCCATAGTGCGCAAAGTTGCGAATGGAGCCGCCGTCAATCTCCAGCACCGTGTTGGCGCGGGGAATCAGCGCCCACCGGTCCTCGTTTCGCCTTGGCGTGCACTTGCCTCCAACGGCCTTGGAGTCGAAGAATCTGTGGTTTCGACGGTCGGGGTGCTTCTGCGAGCCCGCGGCCACGACAGCGGCCGGGTCGCCAAGCCGCACCCACTGGATCGACGTGTTTTGCGCGCCGACATACAGCGTGTCGTGCTGGGTGCTATAGGCGGTGCTGAATATGTCACCGACGTCGTAGGTGCCGTAAATCTCGTACAGGTGGCGCAGGGTCTTGGGGCACCACACGTTGATGATGGGATCGCCTGCGCTGGAGAAGAGCAGCTTGCCGTCGGGGGAGAGGAACAGCGAGAGGATACTGCGCTTGTGCGCCTGGACATGTCGAAGCTGGTGAAAGGTCGAGAGCGACCATGTTATTATTTCGCCGTCTTGCGTGCCGGCGTAAATGGCATCGTGCTCGGGGCTCGCGGCGAGGGCGAGGATGGCGCTGCCATGCTTTAGGCTGTGAAGAAGCTTCGGTTTGCTCTCAGGCGCAGCCTCTGGCGGAGGGGCGCTGAGGTTTGCTGCGGTGGCAATGACTGCATCAGGCGTAAGCGAGGGCATAGTACGAGTGTGGTGCGGTAAGAGCCTGAAGCTCTGTGTGATCGCGTGTGGTGGCCAGAATCCAGGGTCCAGGGATAGACGAGGTGGCATGCGCGGGGGATCAAGGCAGGGCGTATAGTCAATCAATGCTTTTGACAGCCGGACAAGCTCTGGGAGAGAAGAGTGATTTGAAACGAAGAAGAAAGAAAAAACGTAATGAGAAGCAAAGGAAAAAAGTAAAATGGCAGAATTAAAATCTGTTTGCGAGCCACGCAACCTTGCAGGCCGATGGGCCGCCGACGATGGTGTGCTGGAATTGTGTCATTGCGATTTTCAGTGGAGCTTGGCGGTGGAAGCAACAGCTTTTGCCTATGAGTCACGCACAGCATACGGAGTAGACACGTCTAATAAACAACCGGACAGTGCAAAATGATGACAACAAGATATTTGACTTACGCTTTTCCGGTGTTAGGCTCCCTTGGAGAAATTGCTCTGCTCTGGCAATCTTGACGCAGCCATTGCAATTCGACAGGCCAGTACTGACCGCCGCACTCACCGTGGACTCTTCAGTGTCGCTGTGAAGGATGCCGGGAGGAGCCATGATTCCCGTCTTCCAGGGGCCGAAAGTTACAAATAGTTAGTGAACCAATCTAGCACGACGGAAGCGAGGAATTGCCAATGCTTTATATAGCCTAATTTGACACCAAAAGCAATTCCGTGGCTGCTCATCCTCGAGTTTTAAGACATCGGGACCCTGCAGAAGTCATGCACTGCCTGCTGCAAGCCTACGTAGCACGCAGCCGAGAAAGATCGGTGAGAGCCTGCCGGTTGTATGCGTGGCGGCGTACGAAATGCTACTCAGCAAGGGGAAAACGACACGCGCATGCACGCTCCCCTGCAAATTTACTGTAACACGACATTCTTGCGTGATCAGCACGTTATCGCGACCGAATCAGCACCACGCGGGTGGTATTAAGTGATTATGTGTCCTCAAAAATCTGACTAAACAAAGTATCCAACCGTTTCCATGCAAACTCACAGTCGCTCTTCAATCGAGCAAGACTTCAAAGTCAAATTCTCGGTTCGTGTACAGGCAGTACTGCGGTAGCGTCCAAGGACCGCACGACGCACCACCAAGACCGTGGTGCAGCCAGTCCAGCTTCACCACGCTATCATGTCTCTTCTTGCGGCGCAGCTGGTACGGGTGGTGAGCCGCCTCAATGTCCATGGTGGAATAGTGCACTGCATTGAAGCTAGCGCCGTCCTGTGCGCCAAAGTTGGCCCGGATGATCCGCCCGTTTTCCCCGTGGAACTCGACCTGCCGGACGTCGGTGCGATTGCCGCCATCCTGTGGATATTCATAGTCCACAAACAGGTCGTCTACAGTCGACGCCCAGTTGCCAATCGACTGCGACAGCTTCTTGTCTCGGTACGACTCGCCGGGGCCGCGTCCCCACCAAGTCACATTGGTGATGCCCTTGATGCCCGCTGAGATGCCGTACCGGGCAAACGTGTCGGGAAGATCGTTTCCTTGTGCCTTGCCGTGCACGTGCACATGAACAGAGTCGCCGCGGAAAGTGTACGTCAAGACAGTATCGACGCCCCAAGCGAGCACAGGTGGCGCAATTCTGGCAGTCACCTCAATCTGCACTCCGCCAGAGATGGACATCCACTTCACCTGGCGCACATGCATGCCTGTTTGGTGAAGACGGCTATCTCTCCACCTCCTACCATGACCACGGCTGTCGTTGTCGGTCTGGGCTCTGTAAAAGTCCATGGAGAAACCTTCTGAAAGCAGGTTCAGGCCTGGCTGGCTCGACCTGGTCCAGCCGTTGAGCTCGCCACGGATGAGGTGAAAACTCCATGTGGAGTTACCGGATGCCGAGGAGATTTCGAGCGCCGTGTCCGATGTCTTGCGAGCATGCGCTCTGGCGCTGGTAAGCTGCATGGGCAGTGAGTCTGAAAGGGCAACAGGCTTGGAAAGTTGAATCTCGCCAAATGCCACCTGGTGTCCGGCATTTGCCCAGCTTGTATTGTCTCGAAGCTTGAACGAGATATAAAGATAGGACTCGCCGCCCAGATTTTTGACCATGTCGGAGCTGTACCCCTCGAGGGTGACTTTGGCTTCACTATGAGGTTTGACACCTACACGCCTGTTAGTCTGGATCAAAGACGGTTCAAAGATATGCCATACTGGTAGGGATTGTAATGTCGCCGCTCGCAAGGTTCTTGATGCCGTCTGCTCTGATTTCCCAAGTCGCCTCGACATGCTCGAGGCCAATCAAGTCGTATCGATTGATGACTGTGAGCACATTCCCCTCTACCGAGATGGTCTGTACAGGCTCAATGGCCTTGGCGTACTCGATCAAATTCGGGCCACGGATGTGATCCGACCATATCATGCCGTCCATGACATAGTTGCTGTCGTTTGGCTCGTCACCAAAGTCACCTCCATAACCCATGTACTCCTCTCCATCCTTGCTTCTAGTGCGCAGACCCTAGAAGCTGTTAGCAAATGTCTCACAAAAGTGTGAGTCAATTTAAAACGTACATGGTTATTCCATTCCCATACAAAGCCGCCCATAACACGGGGATGCTTGTAAAAGGCATCGACATACTCTTTGGCGTTTCCGCACGAGTTGCCCATGGCATGCAAAAACTCACAAATGACGAGCGGCTTGACCCAATCACGCTCCTTGGCGAAGTCTTCAATCCACGAGACCCCGGAGTACATGCGGCTATAGATGTCGACTGTCTTGGCCTGCTGGTCACCCTCGTAGTGGACGAGACGCGTGACATCAACACTCTTGATGTAGTCGTACATGGCTTGGTGGTTTCTTCCGTAAAAGGATTCATTGCCCAACGACCACATTATGACAGATGGGTGATTCTTATCGCGGCAGACCATCTGTCTGGCACGGTCGACATAAGCTTCGGCCCAATCGGGATTGTCAGATAGAGCGTTGTCCCTGAGGCGAAACATGCCATGGCATTCAAGATCAGCCTCGTTGAGAATCCAGAGACCCAGCTCGTCAGCGACATCGTACAGTCTGGGATCATTGATCTGATGAGACGTGCGGACGGCATTGAGGTTGTGGCGCTTCATAGTGAGCAAGTCTCGTCGCATGAATTCGTATGGGACCGCTCGGCCATGGTCAGGGTGATGCTCATGTCTATTTGTGCCACGGAACTTGATTGGCTTGCCGTTGACACAGAAAATGCCATCGATCAGACCAGCGACTCTGAATCCAACTCTCTGGGCCAGACTGCAGCCTTGTCCGTCGAGGAAATTGAGAACAAGGGTGTACAGATATGGCGTTTCCGCAGTCCACTTGTTGGGATTCGCGACAGCCAAAGAAAACTTGTAAGAGGTGTCAACAAGCTTGGTGTCTGAGACAACGGAGTGACCAGTGTGATCGAGGAGCTTCAGCTCGACGCGTGACGAAGCACTCGTGTCGACCTTGACATTGAGTATGGCATCTTTGAACTTGTCGTCCAAGTCAGTGGTGACAAAGAAGTCGGTGGGATGTATCTTGGGAAAAGCATGAAGGTAGACGTCGCGGAAGATGCCGCTCAGCCACCACTCGTCTTGGTCCTCGATGTAGCTTCCGTCGCTTCGCTGATATACCTCGACAGCAAGGACATTCTCGCGACCCAGCTCAATAAGTTTGGTCACGTCAAACTCGCTGGGGTTTCGCGCGCCCTGCGAATAGCCAACCTCTTGACCATTGACCCAGACAGTGAATGCGGAGTCGACGCCCTCGAAACGAAGGCGGAGCTGGTGTCCGTCAAAGTGGTCTCCTACATGGAAGCGTGTCACGTAGCGACCGCATTCATTATCCTCGTACGGGATATTGGGGGGATCACAGGGCCAAGGATAGTCAAAGTTGGTGTAGTGAGGCCCCTTTCCATGGCCCTGGAGCTGCCAGTGGCCGGGGACACTAACATCGGAGAAGGCGTAAGTGTCAAAGTTCTTGCGATAGAAATGGCGAGGTCCTTCAAACGGGGACTTGGAGACTGCAAATTTCCAAGTACCGGAGAGACATTGAACTTTGGCCTTGTTAATGTCTCGGGTCAAGGCATCTTCTTCCCTGTCATACAAGTAGAAGTAGCTTCTGGGATAGAGGGTGTTGCGATGAATGACCTTTTGGGTGCTCCAATCCGGAACAGCACCCGGGAAAAGGTGTGCTTCCGTCATTGCCGTGCGCAGGAAGACGCGATGCGGCAAAGGGTGATTGAAACTGAAGGTCGTTGTGATGAAATCAGAACACTGTAAATACAGATGAAATTGTTTGATTCCAAGCCGTATCGGATGTTGCAAACGGCGCGTCGAGGGATTGTATTTATAGTCGAGAGATGGTTCGTTGCCTGCAGAACGATGTTGACGGTTGACTACACAGACACAACCTTCCTCTTTCAGAAAATAAGCTTAAGACGTTGCAAAGTGAGTGCGAGAGTCACTTGATGCTGGGTTGCAGTTGTATAAATGCTCAAGGTTGTCAGCAGACCCGGAGTTGTGCCATTTGTCGGGGAGAGAAGCACAGTGAGTGGTACGAGTGGTTGAGGTGAGTTGACAGTTGAGTACCTTGGTACCTACCACCTAAGGTACCTAGGTATGGTGACTCTGTGCCGATAGGTACCTATTGCGGGGGTTTCGCGGGGTCTGGGCGGGGATCACGGGGCCTCCCTTGTGCCAAGGATAGGAACAAGTCCAGCCGGCAGCAGGTCATTGGCCACCTGTGGGCAAAGTAGACCTAGGCAGACAGGCATGTTTGGCAGGCTTTTGTTAAAAGGATGGCGGCGCCAATATTCATCTATCGCTGTAACTCGCGCTGTAGGCACCGGTAGGTAGGTACCTACGGTAGCTTTAGGTACCTACCTACTGATACCCTCCGCTGCTTCCACTGTGGATACCTCTGAACCACCCGAAGCTACTGTAGCTCTCCCCGCACCAGGAACGAGTTCGGGGAACAAGCAACCCGTCCGTGTTGGTGCCAACCACCCCACTTCACGCACGCACTCCAGAGAGGCGAGGTCTCTGAAAACAGGTCTTGCGCACTTTGGAGGAATGTTCAAAAAAAAAAAAAAAAAGGGACTACATCATCTGATCCTTTACTATGCACTACCGATCTATTCGAATGGAACTGCACACATGCCGCCAAGCTGCCGACCGAAATCTGTGTATCGTGCCGGCCATGCAGTGACGGCAGTACAGTGGCCCTGTAATGTAGCACTAGAGCGCATCTGATACCACCCGCACAGCCATCCCGCACAGCCATCACGCACAGCCTCGGCCGTCCCAAATTAACAACGGCAACATCAACTTCCTTATGCAGCTTGCCAAGACACCAGAAACTTCTCCAACTTCCCCCTCAAGGCACAACTATCAAATTGTCTGATCACAGCTCTCATCATAACTGCTCACGCGATGCTGTCACGTTCCGTCTCACGCAGATTTGACCACTGCATCGACCCAACTCTGTCGAGGCCGAGAAGCTACACAAGATATCGCATGATCAATATTTCAACAAACAAATATATGCATCTAGCCAAGGGGGATCAGTTTTCAACCCCCCCCTTTTTGTCTTTGTCCAGTACGATGCCTCGGACCAGCAAGAGACAATTCAGCCCCAACTGGGTTGCCCCAAAGTCGCTGCTGCTATCATGTTAAGCTGATGCAGCAGACGTCAAGTCTTGCCCCTCTTCTTGTGAATGAAGACGCTTGTAGTGGCTCTCTCTAATACTAAAGACAATACAGATGGTAATAATCTGCAGGGCCGCCTCGGCAAAGAACGGAAGACCGACCCAGTCTCCCCCAATACTCATCCCAACACGAAGAAGCGAAGAAATAAGTGGCCCAGCGACGATGGCACCCACATTGTTCATGAACACGACTGCCATGTAGAGAGAGCCGGTGCGGTCTGCTTGTATATTATCAACGCCCGCCATGGCGGCAATGGTGCTGATAATCGCCGGCATGTAGCAGCTCTCTGTCATGTAGAAGACGAGTGCGGCGATGAACTGCTCTGATGTCCTAGCCAAACCCACGAAAAGACTGCCAAAGGCGAGTGAAAGTATGCCAGCGCGAGCAATGACGAGATCCTTTCCCATGGCGGACCGGGTCTTGAGTAGGTGCCGACTCGCAAAGGGGACGAGGAGAACCATAACAATAAGCGTTGTAGTAGAGGTCACGGAGACCATTAAACCAGCCTAAAGGAAAACCAGTCAACGTTGCGATCCCTCAGGCAAGCACAATACACAACTTTAGCGCAACTTACCTTTGCCCAAGACCAACCATATCTGTGAGTTGCATATTGCTGTCGAATGCCCGACTGTCTGATGCCAATGGTGGAAATCACAAGGCTTATCAATAAAAGCCCCAGCTGGCGATTCTGGCTAAAGAGCTTGCCAAATCCCATGACGCCTTCTTTGGTTCCGCCCAGGCCGTGAACGATTGCCTTCCAGGCGGAAGCGTTGCTGTCTGTCTGCGTCACAGGCTCGCCCGAGGCCAACCCGCCAGGCAGCGTAAAAGACAACGCAAGTTCGGCGACGAAAACGACACAGCCGAGTGACTGTGCGAATACGGGCCCGATGTTCATTGCCCAGTAGACAAGAAACCCTCCAAATAACATGTTTAATGTGGTGATTGAAGACACGTAAAAGAGGATCTCGGCCCTGCGACGAAAAAACATTAGAAATGATTCCCTAAACAATTGCTTCATTGGAAAATGCACACCTGTTGTCTTTTGACGCAATCATGTTGCACACAGTGTAAACGACGGCCTGCCAACCAATGTTACCGCCACCAATGACTGAGCCGATAAACACACAACCCCAAAGCATGCGTAAATCAAAGAGATCCGGGTACTGGGCTTCATCACAACACCCCACGATCAGTACGGTGAAATCACAACACACACCCGAACCATGAAGGATACTCACTAACAACCAGGTAGAGCGTTTGCGTAATGACACCGCCGAGCGCGACGAGAATCAGCATCGCCCGCGGCCCGTACCGATCCATAAAGACGCCGTAAGGAATCGCCAGCAGCAGGCCCGGCACCAGCGACCACGAGTACTCCCACCCCGCAATCAGGGCCAGGCGGTCCTGCACATCGAGGCTCTCCTTGCACACGGGATCCGTGTACCAGTCCGTCACGTCGGGGTGCAGCTGCTTGCACGCCGCGCCCTCAATCAGCTGGTTGCTCGCCGTGTCCACGAGGATCGCCGTCAGGTTGGATGTGAGCAGGATGAGCAGCGACGAGACAATGAGCCCGCGGCGCGGCGACGACGACGACGCCGTTGGCGTCGTCCTGGGCAGGGCCGCCTCGCTACCAACACTCGAGGCGCCGCTGTCGTGAAGCAGCGGTCGCTGCTCGTCGGAACGGTCACCGTCTGAAGCCATTGTCTGTAGCAAAGGACAGTGGAAAACGCGAGATATTATTCTCAGCGGGGAAAGCGGTCCAGGTCTTGCTGCTCTGGCACCGGCAGCGAGAATGTAGCACGAGACTGTTGTTGGGTGAGTTGCAGCTGGTGGAGTCACTGCTTACAGTGAGGCTTTGGCTGACATTCCCCGAGTCCGACTTCCGGTCATCCTCTCAGAATTGCTACACCTGTTTGTTGCATATGCCAGAGAATTTCTTCATCGGATTTTGGACCATATAACAATTCTGAGTATAGCCTCCTATAAATCCTGTCAGAAAACACCCTTCGCCCGTGTAAGTCCTGAATGATACCATACTCCTCTACTTGACCCTCACAGGCGGGCGCCCGCTGCCGCACGGGTCAAGTCCCCTTGACATAATTATTAAAGAGTGTCGGCAGATGAAAGCTTACATAAGTCAAAAGGCCTAGAATCAGCTGAGAATGACTGAGATGTGAAAATCTTCAACGGTAAGATAAGTGTCTTCGACTTGGACACGCATCAGCAGCCCAACACAGCAAGTCAGCCCTATTTGTGGTCAGTTCCTGTCTCGGTAGTTGAGAAAGTGCCGAGTTGCCAACTGAGACATTCTCCAAAGAAGAACCCGTTTCATAATATGTACATCTATGTCCGTGGCTATGCGGTGAATACGTTTCGCCGTCTTTAATAGGGATCGAGCCTTACTGTGGCCGATATACTTCCCCTCTGCCATCATCCAGGCTTAGTACCAAATCTGCATCCGCAAGCACAGCTTCGCGGTGACTAATTATAATCCTCGTACACCCTGCAAATGCCTCTCTCATCAGGTGAAACATGCGTCCCTCCGTATCTTCATCCATGCTCGCGGTTCCCTCGTCTATCAAAACAAGCTTTGATCTCGTAATCTGCCTATGCAGCATGGCGCGTGCAAGTTGAAACAGCTGCTTTTGTCCAACTGAGAATTTCATGGCGCGAATTTCAGCTCCCAGGCCACCATGCCTCAGAACGTGGTCCCAGAGTCCAACTCGTCGCAAGATCCCAGCTAACGTGTCATCTGTAGGGAAGTTTCCCGGACGCGACGAAAACTCGAGCGGATCCATATTGAATCGAACCGAGGCCCCAAATTCGACTCCGCTTTGCGTAATGGTGGTGATGCGATTTCTCAGCAAGTTGCGAGGGATAGTTCGAAGTTCTCGGCCATCTATATGGATGCTGCCGGTATACTCGAGCAAGTGAAGCAAGGCTAACAGCAGAGAGGTTTTGCCGCTGGAGAAGGTCGTTAGAGATTTCATGTCAACATGACAAAAAATAAATCAAAAAGTTAACTTGTGTTCCTACCTTCCAGTCCGGCCGATCAGCCCAACCGTTTGTCCAGGCTCGATGGTTACTGTTATATTTTCGAGCGCAACATGCGGTTTTTCGGTATCCGCCCTAAGGTTAGCTTCGTTAGCTTCTCGCGCTACCGCCCGGACGCAAAAGCATCATACTTATACATGGCGCTGACGCAGTTTAGCTCAACCCTGCCGGATAGAGGCCATTGGTCAGGCACATTTTCACGTTTCTCTTCGTCTTCCTCTTTCGGCGTCATTCTGGCAAAGTCTCTGATACGGGCGACAGCGCCAAAGGTATTCTCCATATCGACAAAAAATCGGACAGTCTGAGAGGTGAAGTCGCTAAAGGAGATGAGTCCCAGCAGAGCCAAGCCCATCGCGGAAGCGGATGTAGACTTCTTAAAGTTGAGTGCTAGACTGACAATGCACACAGCTGCAGTAGCCGTTACAAAGTCCATGACCGAGACTAGCCATTGCTGCATAGCAAAAAGAAAATAGAGCGGTTTTTGAGACTCATCAAGCATGCGATAGAGATGCCTGACGAAGTCTTCCTCCATTTGAAACGCACGAATATGTTCAATACCGGTGCTACTCTCGGTAGAGTGGCTGACCAGCGTTTTAGTGCTGTCGAGCTCCAAGATTCTCAGTTGTCGAGAAGTGCGCAAGTAAAAGTGCTGCAGAACGAATAATATAAAAAGGAAAAGCGGGATGATGGGAGTGGCGTAGGTCGCTCCAGAAGAAATAATGCTGACATCGATCAAGAGTGACACAAAACCTAATCATATTAGCCACGTGTTAGCCAAGGTGATGGGACCATATAACGTACCCCAGACAGTTGGCATGATAGCCATGGGTAACTCTTGTGTCGCCATAGACGTGTCTTGGCTGAACCTGTTTAGCAAGTCGCCGGCATCTTGCTCTGTCAGAAATTCGAATGTGGCTCTGTTCGTCGCATCTAATAGTGCCCAGTGCAACGAGGTAGCTGATTTAATATTGATGAAATGGAAAAAGGCGCTGGCAGGACACACGTTATCAGCAAAAGGAATAGGCCTATCAAGTCACACGGTTAAAACGTACTACGCCTGCCAGTATGATAGAACAGGTGCGATGAGGCCTAGCCCGGCATAGCCGATGTAGTATAAGCGATTATCGGCATTCTCGGCCAACCAGAAACGCACATAGATTCCTAGCAAACATGTTAATAAAGCAAAAGATAAATGAGACGTCCGGGGGCTGGCGTACGAGGCATTTTCTCAGAAATCGCGGCGATGGCAATACTCGAAAGCCATAGTATTACGCAGTAGAGCCCTGCTGGTTTGAGGAAATACTTATACAGGGTAAAATCTCCGTATTTCTTGTTGGACAAATTATCTCGGGCGGAACTGCTTGCAGTTGGCACGACTTGGGGTGGCTCAAAGTCCTTCTCTGTGGACACGGCTGGAGCAGCAGCAAGTTCAGCTTGAGAGGTGCTCTGGCTGCCCATTTGTCCCAGCTGGATTCCATGGCGTGACTCTGATTCGGCCTGAATTTGCTCCAGAGACCTTAGTTCGACCTGACCCGTGTTGTCCAGTTTATAGATGGCGTCTGCATCCACCAGGTGTTGTCCTAGAATAGAGTTAGCGCCACACACGCTGACATATGAACAAACTGGAAAGCCGCGTACTCATGCTAGTAGTCATGATAATTGTGCTCGCATTATCTGCCAGGTAATTGCTCTCAGAGAAGAGTCGGATTCGAATAGTGGACGACGTCTCCCTGTCCAGCGAACTAAATGGGTCATCTAGGACAAGGAGTTCGGCCTGGCTAAATAGAGAGCGCGCAAGAGACTGAAAAATTAGCGTTTTGAATATATTTGACAAGATGAACCACTAACAATCCTCTGCGTCTGCCCCCCACTAAGATTGCAACCTTCACTTCCACAGATTGTCTGATCGCGGGCAGGTAGGCGAGCTATATCGACATCTAATGCACAGATGTGTAAAACTTGTCGGTACAAAAGAGCATTATACGATCGCCCCGCCAGGATGTTGTTTTGAATGGTGGTGTTTTGTATCCAAGGCACTTGGGCACAATACGCAATAGAAAGTGACGCGAGTGTGACTGTGCCACATCTGGTTGGGACCTCACCGAGAATAGTTCTCAGTAGCGTAGACTTGCCACAGCCGACTGGACCGTATACCATCGTAATGCCTCCAAGAGGGACATTCATAGACACATCGTTCAGAATGGAGCCTGACAAGTCTGTGCAGACCGACACACGAGCTATTTCCACAGGATAGGGCACAACCGAGGTGGTAAGCCGCTGGCGATTGCGCAGGCTAGACGAGGCCTGAGATACAGCACCGGGCAATAAACCATCGGTGTCGACCACGCCAGCTTGCAAGGCAAATCGACGGGCATCTTCGGTTTCTGAGAGATTGAGATAATTCTGGATACGAACGAGGCAAGCAACACCACTTGACCAGCTGCTCAAAGTTTGGACAAAAGCAGAAAGCGGGTTGGAGACTAGAGTGACAACGGCCAGCGTCGTGAAGAAGCGCGCTACCGAGATAGGCTCTGACGCTCTTGTCCAGAAAATGGTACCAGCTATCACTAGAACAGGCGTCGTAGCCTGCGCAAAATCTCCAATACCGAATGTCGCCGCAATTTGGTGGCGGTTTGTCATGGACACGTCGATTTCGCTTTCAAACTGTTTCTGGAGACGATTGGACAAGACGGTATTAAGGCCAAGCATTTTGATGTCTTTGATCTGTACCAAAAAGTTTGAGGTTGCTGTAATTCGATCCTGCATGTGTTCATTCCACTTTTTGCGGGTTGCCATCATATGGCGAGCAACATATGCAGAGCCAATGCTGGTAATGACAGTAGGGACAATGGTGAAAAGCGTGGCTGCACCGACAAAAACAGCCAAGATTCCTATGCCAAGACCCATTTCGAGCAATCGGGCCCAACTCTCGTAAGAAAGTGAGATCAAATGGGTCACGCCAGTAACATCGACATTCATCAAGGTAACGGCAGCAGCCTCGGCTAGATCATCGGCTGGCAGCTTGAGCGACTTGTGATAGATGGCTGAAATCAGAATGCCTCTAACACCGATCATGATTTGGTTCTTGAGGTGAGTGTACCAAGACTTGGAGACGGCCTTGCCGACATAAATGGCTGTTGTGGCGAGGATCAGACCTCTGATGAGACCGGTGGGCGTTTCTGTATCTGAAGCCACAGCACCAACGACATCCTGTAATAAGAATGGCTGTGCAAAGTTGAAGCCGACGGCTAGTAGCCGTGGTAAAATAATGTACAAAAATGGCCAAGGCATAGTCAAAACACAAGCTTTGATGAGAGCCCATCTCGTCACTTTATCCGTCTTGTCCCAGCGGCGCTGAAAGCTCTGGTAGAGGAGCTCCGCCTCGAGATGTGGCCCAATGCCCGGGAGAAGGTTCATGGTAATTTCTCGGCGAAACCCGAATGATAGGAGCGGGTTGACCCAGATTAACAAGGATCGATTCCAAAAACCAGCGAGAGCCTCTTGTCCTAGTGAGGACCGCAGGGCTTCGGACCGGATCAGAGTTCGCTTAGAGACCTCTTCGAGGCAGATGAGAACAAGTTTCAAGGCGGGTAGCGGAACGTGGAGTCGTGCGATGGATTCGAGCCCAGTTCGATGAAAGTAAGTCCAAGTTGTACCAATGTCGAAGATCATAGTCACAGTCAAGGCCAGGCCAAGGAAAGAAGGCGGACGAAGAAAATACAGGTGGCCAACCACAGCCATGATGGCCATGCATGCCGCGCTGATACTGGTCATCATGGCAGCTGCCTGGGCCAGCTGGGACTCGAGCGCAGATTGGGACCAGAGCACGGCATTTGCTATTTGGATGCCAACCATGGCAAGCGCGCACAAAAGCTTGATCCATAGCAAGACACCTGGTCGGACGAGGGTAGCACCATGGACGAGCGTGTAAATGTAGAAGGGCGTCGCAAAGACGACGACGGAGGCGGGAATAATATGGAGCATGGTATGCTCGAAGAGCAAGGTGAAATCAAAATGACCGAGCAGGCGAGGCCCGAATGAGTCGTCCATGGTGTGCACAGCATCGACAGGTGCGAGCCTGCCAACTTCCGAGGGGATTGGGGGCAAGCAGGATGCAGGAGAGGATAACTAACAGATCGGACGGAGATGTGGGCGCCAGCGGGAGAAATACTCAGCTGGCGTGGGTGGGCGCAGCCGTAGTCAGAAGATGTGCATACATACTATATTAACAACTGGTTTGTGCTCATCCATCAACGGCCGTACAGACCGGTGGAACCCGTTAGATGAGCTTGCTGCGTGGCGGGCAAGATTGAGGGGGACAGAGGGCATCCTGCATATCCTATCCTGCATGCTGGCTGCATGTACTCTGTAGAGCAGCCCGTACGTAGGTAGCCCGTACGTAGGTAGGTAGCCCGGAGAAATAAATACAACTCACTGCCACCTTCCTGGTTGGGGCTTGGACGCATCTGTTTCCCGCTCATGTCCTTTGCCGCAATAAGTAATACCTAGCAGCAGTCGAAGCCTGTCAGCTTGGGGTGTGTTGGGACAAGTCGGACAACTCCAATCACCCCTCTCCGCCCTGTTCGGCCCCGCGCCTTCTTCTCCGGGGCAGCTCCAAGTCATGTTTGGGAGCCTAGAAGAAGGGTTCGAGAAGACTGTGCCGGACGGGTTTAGAACGCGTTGCGATTGATGCCAAACCCAAAGTGGCACCCCGAACAAATTCGTACAGGACACCGACCCGGTAGGCCTCTGCGTCATCACCTTTCTCGCATAGTGGCAACGGATACTGAATATTCCCCAACCACCGGCAGCGGCTGAGCGAGCCTCCTCCCCCAGTTCTGCGAAACGACGCGCCTGCCACGCGATTCTGGATGTGGTGGAAGCTAAACTTGTATTAATAGGCCACTTCCCGAGGGCGTAAAAGGTGACGCTACACTGATAAAATAGAAAAAGTGCAGCGCAAAGTCTATGTGTAGTCTAGTATCGAAGAAGGGGAATAGTCATGTCCCAAAGTTGCCAGAGCCTACTTTGTGCCCAATGTTGCGTCTCTATCGGCATGTTCCTCCTCCAATGCATAGGCAGAACCATAGATGTGGCCTGCCATTCTGCCTCGCAATAGTAAATTGTAGTCGCCGCGCGGCGCTGAGAGAACTGCAAGAAAAAAAAAATTAAAATTGAAAAATTAAAAATTAAAAAAAAAAAAATCAGCTTTTCGAGCCCGTGTTTACCGGGCACAGCTCATCATGGTGACGAACCGGGAAGACCTTGCGCCATTGTCACGGCCATGGCCATGGCGAGGTAAAGCGCAGAGGGCCAGAAGTGCATGTTGGGCTGGACTGTCTTTGATTTGCGACCTGCAGGCGTTCCGAATATGCCGGTATTTGTCTTGCGATTTGGGGATGATGTAGCCCAAGTACAGTACTGTATGCAGCGGCAGCAAAGTAGGGAGGGGGGCAAGATAAATAACTAGAAAAATTCACTACAAAACAGTCAAAAATCTCAAAGCGGAAACTCGCCTCGGAGCCAAGCGCTGGTAGGCTGACTCGCGAGGCATTTTGGTGCGGTGGACAGACGCAAACTGCGACACGTTAGTTATGACGGGCGGCTTCTGTGCGCTGTCCAAGGTCCATTCTCGTTTATACTACAAGTGATACAATGGCTTGAATGGGTGTGAATGATGAAAGGACTGGGGGTATGCCAGCGAGTATGTATGTTACATGTTATAATAAGATACGCCAACCACAGCAAATAGCCCACCGGGACTTTGCGCAGCGTGATTGTGTGGCCATGCCCTGCGGCTGCACCGAAAAGAATGGCATCAAAAGCATCGATCCGTTTTATCAAAGAATCCATGCATGTTTCATGCGCACAAATTCCCCAGTGCCTAGTCTCAGACAGCAAACAGGTATTGTGTTCATCGGCACTCTCTGTTGAGGGCTATACTGTAAGCGCTACCTATTGATGAGGATCCATAGTCAGCAGCAACACACTTGAGCTCAAAACGCCTTCGCCAAGCCGGAGCTGATTTTGATTCGAGGGCTTGACGACACCTCGTGGTGGGTGGAGAGAAGTGCTGAATGGGCGGAGGGGTGAGTTCAGCTTGAATAAGGACTGGCTGCCACAGGTTACAACCAGAGCAACGTGACCTGCAGATCATGGCTGTCAACGGCGTGGCCAGCGAATCAACGGCTGTGGCAAGGCACACGACAGCTTGCCCTTTCCAAGATGTTATCAGTAGGGTGGTAGACGCTGAAAACTAACTATGGAAATCAATGTCCGCCTCCCTCTGGCTGACTCTGCTTGTCTTGACTTGCTCTTGTCAATTTTGCAACGAAACCTCTGAATCTTCAGTTTTTTCTTTTTGCCGCCGTCGCCTCGAGCGCGTCGTCTTCTGAGGACAAAGTACTGATACTGTGTTGATGCATACCTATACAGTACCACCAGCACATGGCTCTTGCTAGTGCGTACAAAGTTATGCACAACTGCTCAATATTGGCTCAATTGCAGCAATTCCTCCGTGGTCCACACCATTATTCAGACCTGCTAGCCAATGTGCTTGCTTGCTGGCCCAGCGCAGATACACCCCCCTCCCCGCCCCTTGTTCCCTTTCCCTTGCCCCCATCCTCACTTCTCCAAACACCTGGGGTCGGTCTGCCGGTACCTGGTTTGCTTGTGTGCTTGTCTCCCAATTTCATCGGTCAGTGGCCGAGATCCTAATATGTATCGCCCCTCTGTTGTCTCAGAAGTCGCACTACGCTGTACCCGATCTTCCAACCATGTCAGCGGTCGAATTGTAACCCTCCGCAGTGCCGTCAAGTTTGATGTTCAGTACCGATACTCTGTACGGGTGTACGCATACCGTCGACGCCAACGCAATACCGGTACCGCCGCCGCTTGCAGCCTGCGGCCTCCCGCCACCCACGTCGTGGCGGAAGCCTTCTCGGAGCCCAGCGCGTGTTATCCAGGGCCAGCAAACAGCAATATGATGACAAGCAGGTTGACCAGGGTATTATCGCTCTGTAGACTGTTACTCGCATATGTAGGCCATCGATTTGTCGCCTTATTTTTAGCGTCATCCACCTTGGTCCACTGTCCAATAAGTCTGTCTTCAATTCACGCCAAGGACGCCATTCTGTCGAGATACGGGGAGGGTGCAGAGCTACTTGACTTGTGAGGAAAATCATACATGTTACTTTATTTTTTAGTCTTTGCTTTCACAGCACAGTCAGGCGAGCCAGGTCATGATGTAATTGGTTATTGGTACCAACTATTTCCTAAATCTCGTCTTTTCCGCAACCAGATGTGAATCTTGTCTTTTAAAGACGGTGTAATAGTTTACAGAATTGACTTGGCAGGATTAGGAGTAATAGAGAAGGTATAATTATCTTAATAGCTTATACTATCATATAATAATTACTGAGCTCAAACTCGGGGGCCCTTGAAAAGAGGGTTGCGGAGGATGGCTTTGCCGACGCTCAAGGAGATGACGAGGCGGCGGTCTGGATGGATTTAATCAAGGTTAGATTTTGATGTGATGATCGAATAAGATAACAGCGAGGGGAAAATTGGCAATAGTACTGTCATTTAACAAGATTCAAGGTTTGATTAGGAGCCGATAATCTAACAGCAAGACAGTCCAGGGATTCGAGACTCGAGATTTTTATAAGCTAAAAATTTTCATCTCTAGTTACGGCGGGCAAACGCGGCGCCATCAGCATCACCATTCTAGCCACGTTCTGTCCTATAATTGGCGCCATGCCGCCACGAATACTGATTACGAAAAACTCTGATTCTCTCGTATGAATATAAAAAGGCCCATTCTAACCTCCTAAAGGCTCTTTTCTTGTCTCGTCTGCCGTGGGTCGGCTTCCTTCCAGCCGACCCATCCAAGTCCATTTCGCTGGCAGTGTAATACCAGGGACAAAGAAAAAGAAGACAACAAAAATTATCCCGCGGTACTTACCGGACCAGTGACACTTCAAGGGGTTAGTATGCCTCACGCAGGGCCTTGAAGAAGGTCACCCCCATGTCAACCTCTTGAGCGTCGATACATCATAGGACGGGGAGTCTTCCGTTGGACTTATAATCTACAAGAAAGGTGAAGAGAGAAAAAGAAAATTCAGAAAGGGGACGGCGAGAAACGAGTTTTATGCCACCCAACGCCGTTCCTTCCTTTTTCATATGAGCGCTCGCTTCCACAAAGGCCATGGCTGCCAGCTGGCAGCACATCCGGCTGGCTAAGTCATCATCTACCAACAGGAGCCAGGAAAGGCCGACTTTCCGCTGATAAAGGCGCTCAGCTGTCGCCAGTCAAGCTCACTGGGCAACCAACAACTCTTACCTACTATTACTTACTGGGCAAGCGGCAATGCGGCCGATAGGCAACAGCTTGACAAGCTCCAAGCTCCGTTTCTAGCCACTACCGACGCCAGATGCATACCTGCCTTGTGCCGCTGAGCTACCTACTTCAAAGAATGGGCACGTGCCCTTGTTTGGAAAATCACTTTGCCAAAGATGCTAATTTCTTTCATACAGTGGCTTAGATCTGCTCGTCATCTTTTAACAACTTGAATCCGAACAAGAGCTTTCGCGCCGTCCCTTGTCGACTTAGACGCCCAAATGGGAGCCGGCTCTTCTCTCGATCAAATCGCCATGCCGCACCGACCTACATCTGGCTATTCTGGTGCCAGTCCTGGTGACTGCTCACAGACGCTTGCGCCACGCATAGAACATGCCTCGCCGTGGATACTGAACGCCTGACCGGCCTTTCTTCCGATTGCTGGTGTCAGGTGCTCGCAAGAGACACAGGGCATATAGTGGATGATAGGGATGTTCAGCGCGTCAGCTGCCATTGCTAGATCTTTCGTTATCTCTGTGGTCGAGTGGTTAACCTATCGCCCTTGGCTCTCACAGCGGGCCACGGCTGTCGCTTATTGTGTCAAGCATGACGCGAGAAAAGACGTTGCGTCCACACAGAAACTACCGGTACGCAGCTCGCCATCCAAGACAATAAAGATGCCTCGTTTCCTAACATCTATCCATATAGGCAAAGACTTTCAAGTCTCATGACAACATCCTCAAGGGCCACCTCACACCCTTACCATCCAACGAGGCCATCTTTCCTCAAGACGAAATTCACGTCTCTCTGCGACTACTTTGCCAGCTGGCTCCTCCATCGCTGATCACGCGACATAAAAATCGACACTTCTCGAAAAGTCCGGACAATCCTACTGACCCTGTCATAAAGAGTCTTCCGCTATGCCATAAGCCGAAAGGGCCAAGTTCGAAATGGATTATCGGCAGATATCGCAAGTGTAGTCTTAGTAAGATCCTGCAATCTTGCCTTTTGTTAAAGAATAGTGCTCAGTCAAGGCATTGTGTAAAGAACGTCCGTCATCAATCCTTCTCTGTCCAAAAAATATAGACAGTGAATGCCAGCTCCAGCGTTGTTAGTTCGCTGCCACCGAGTTCAGATAAGTAATCCACCCACACAATCGTCTTCAGTCCGAGATCTGTTAGAGTAATTCTTTGATTGGTATATTCTCTCGGCTGGCTACAGTGAAATTCTATGACCTGAGTGTCAAGAATCAGCGAGCAGATTCAATATGTTGTACATGCGAAGTAGAGACTCCCAT
This sequence comes from Beauveria caledonica, assembly GCA_030777785.1. Taxonomy (NCBI): domain Eukaryota; kingdom Fungi; phylum Ascomycota; class Sordariomycetes; order Hypocreales; family Cordycipitaceae; genus Beauveria; species Beauveria caledonica. The sequence continues at coordinate 66,131 of JAPFSE010000142.1, read as the reverse complement.
CTGAGACTGAATACAGACACGAGCCGAGCGGTGCCGGAATCAGTCACGTTTACCGCGTATCTTCAAAAAAAATCAAGTGATATTATCTCGATTATAAAATATAGACGATTGCGAATACCAGATTCGTCAACACGAGGATTTCTAAAAGATGCTCCCTTGCTTTCAAGAGGGAACGGGACGTGTCCGCACGCACTGAAGCACCGCTGGCCACGTCTCGCGCGACTGGAGGCTAGCGTGTTTCCACTCATTTTGCGAGTGACAGAGTGTTTGTTAAAGATGTATACAGTGAGGAGAGAAACCGTCGAGCTTTTCCGGAGAAGAATCGTACTCTGGCCGATGCTCCCCAATTGACGAGACGGAGAGGCGACTGTGGACGAGGATTTTCTGGCTCACAAAGTAGCGCCGCCAAACGGCACGGCTGCAAGTTCAAATCTTGCCGAATGTGCAAAGTTATCTTGACAAAGCACCTGCGAGTTGAACACGAAACGGGGGGTTTTTTTCTTCTTGAAATATGCAAATTCCGTTGCATGTCGTGGTTGGGTACTGATGGCCGCTTTGAGAAGGTGCACTTCCCCGCCACCGGGATTTCGCGTGGCTGTCAATGTTAGCAGTAGGCCAAGCTCTTTTCTGTTTGCGCTCGGCCATTCCACCATTCTGCCATTCTCTATCACGATAATAACCTGTCATCAATAACGGCCAACATTTATTGTCAAAGAAAGCACCTTTTATCACCTCCTCTTTCCTGCTCATGAAATTGCATCTTTCTGACATCAGACATTACCCGATACTCGCTTTGCTTTGCGCAAAAGCCTTCGCCTGAAGATGGAGGACCAGTTTGGCGGCCGCACCGACGACGATTTGTTCTTCGACGAAGATTTCGAGCCAGTCGATGGTGTAGCTACCATTGTACACGACGATGTGCCCGTCCGAATTGACTCACGCTATATCACATATCCAAGCTCAGTGCCTCATCCTGCGGATATCGAGGCTGCGCTTGCCCCTCTGGCTGCTGCTGAAGCCGCCGCTGCAGCAAATAAAAGAAAGGCACGTAGAAGGCGCAAGTCAAAGTCCCCCAAGCAGCCCGTACCGCCACGAGGAGGTCTCGCACAATCTAGATTCGCAGAGAGGCCGGCAGCGAATCCGCAGAATCAACAGCAGCGACATCGCGAGCCACATCTACCCGACCCATCCTTGTCGACCGCGAGCCGAGACCAGATAAATGGTGACGGTAGCTTCAGTAGTGCCACTGCGAAAGCTCCGGCCCCTCGCGACCGGCAGAACAATGGAAGGAATCAGGGAAAGCCTTCCGATAACTCCATAAATGCGCGGGCGCAGTCCGGTGCGAACCCTCGCCAGAAGTTGACAGAGGAAGAATTGACTGCCAAGATGGAGAAGATGAAACTACTGTCAGCAGAGAAGACGCGCAAATTTGAAAAGGCCGAAAAGGACGAAAAGCAACATGCAGAAGCCTATGCGCGTGGAATGGAAGAAGCGCGACGCCAGCGTGCCGAGACGGAAGAGAAGCGGCGACAAAACGAAGAGCAGCGCCGCCGCCTCGAAGAGGAACGTACAAAGAATCGAGAACGTAAACTCAAAGCCATAAATATGAAGCAGGACGGCTGGGATCAAGGCAAGGGGGTCACGGGCGAGGAAGAGTCACGGCAACCGGCGCGTGCAGTTAACGGCGGTGGTCGTGGGTCGAAGGCCTCTCGCGGGTCAGGATTGCGCGGGAGTCGCTTCGCACCGGACTCGAACGAAAGCGATAAGACGGCCACCCCGAATCGGACAGATGACAATAGGCTCTCTGATGAACGACCTCGTCGTGGTGGACGAGGCAGAGGCAACGGAAGTGAGGGACGAGGCGGACGCGGTGGACGAGGTGGACGAGGCGGACGAGGAGGCCGTGGCGGAGCCGCTGGCAACGGCCAAAGTCCGCCGGTAGCTCCCGTGCCAAAAACTGAGGACTTTCCGTCTCTACCACCTCAACCAGACGCTCAAAAAGAGCCTGCAGAGGGCGATGACCCGAAATCTGCCACCCTGGCGCCATTGCCTAGATTCGCACCGGCTATTGGGAAGTGGGAAGATGATGTGGAGTTTCTGGACGAGACAAATAGCGCCACCGCTGCACACAACTAATGTATAATGAATATGACTGTGTAACGTTGAAGGATGATAAAGGTAGGGTACACAAGGGCATGGCAAACAGACTGTTACAACACTGGACAGCGATAGTTATTTTGCTTTGGGTCTCTTGGTTTAGGTATTTTAGTATAACACACAAAGCAAACAGCGCATACACCCAGTTCAGAGCTTACGCTCAATGCACAATCTTTAGAATCTCGTCTCGCACGGTGAATCTCACCGGCAAACCACCAAGATGCGGCAAAAGGGTATATGTAAAGAGTCGCAAGCTCCCAATTAACTCCGATATATACAAATTTCGAAACTGTTTTCCCAAATTTCCAGTGTCCGGCAGCCCCATCAACACCAAGTCGCATGCAATATCCACTCGTTCAAGTCTTCGACGTATAGTACAACTTACCATCCGCCGCGATAGCCGCGACCACCTTTGCCTCTGTATCCTCCTCCGTGCCCTCTCGGGCCCCTTGGGCCGCCGCCGCCGCCGCCGGACCCATCATCGTCGTGCATCGTCCTAGCCCTAGTCTTCATTTCCCTTGGGAATGCATCGTATGTCTTGCGCATCTGCGCAAAGCCCAGATGCATCTTGCCGTAAAAGTGATCCGCCAGGCGGCGGTCGTTATCTAGGCGACTGAGGTACGCGCCGCACACGTCGCAGACTTGCAGCTTCTGGTGGCCCGAGGGTCCCGAGGTATCCGCGAGGGCCTTGAGCTCCCTTTCCTTTTCTGCTTTTGCTTGCATGGCCTGGCGCACGCGGAACAGCTCGTCTTGCGCACGGGAAACCTCCGACATGGAGCCGAGTATCTCGACCTCGAGAAGACCGTTGTGGATAGACGTGTTGAGATCGGAAATCGCTTTCAACTGTGAGGCAAAAAAATGGCGTGTCAGCAAAAGGTGTTGAAGGATGCAGCGTGAACACATTGAGTTGTGCTTACCATGACATTGGTCTGTCGAATCTCTTCTGGCGTCTTTTTTAAGCGCCGTTGGGCAGCCTCGATGCCTCTGTTGCACTCGTCGATATACTGGTACAAGTGTCTGATATAATCATATTCGAAACCGAGCTTGCTCTTTTCGCGTTCAGACATGGCGTCGTACTCCGTCTTTAGAGCTTCCGAGTGGATTTTCGGGCAAGGTCCCAGGTCCTGCTTCGTGTTGGTGAAGAGAATGTGAGGACATGTGCCGGCAATGTAGGAGCGACATAGCTTCGGGTCGGAGAAGGAAACTTTGGCGGCTTGCGACGTCACGGATGCGCCCATGAGCTGCTCGAGCAGCTTTCGTTGTTCCGCAGCCATGGTTGAGACGCGATGCGATTGTGCTGAGCCTTATGCAACCGATGCGCAAAGATGGCCGGCGATTCGGATTGTTTGCAAGTCCAAATATACGAAGAGATAATGCTCAACAAGTACGACGAGTGATGTTAACCCGATTCAATGTCGCTTTGTAGTGTCCCAAGTCAAAGCGAGTCTAGAAGGCAGACAATATTTTGCCACCTTTGACCGCCTGCCAGAGCCCCCACGGTGCTTCACTACAAGGCGTCGCCACGTCGCCTGGCGAGCCCGTATCGCGGCAAGCTAGGCTGAGAGCTTCCTCTTGATGCGCTCCTTTCCCTCAAAATCGCGAGCCAGTGTATCGGACTGAGATGGAACTTCTGCCGCAACGAGCGCGGAAGATTTAAAGTTCTCTTCTCACAATGGCGCGGCTACTGTCACTCCTTCTTTTCCTTGTTTCCGGCATCCTTGCAATCGCTTCCACCGACTACCATGAGCAGCTGAATTTACGGCCATTGCCCCTGTCGGGCTTGCTCGCGAGCTTCAACTTTCGATCCAACATTACAATTGATGACTTTGAGACGCAAAATTTTAGAATCTTTCCCCGGTCGCTCGCGCAAATCCTGCAATACGCCGGCACCCGCGAGCTGCACTTGCGATTTGCGCTAGGGCGCTGGGATACAGAGACGTGGGGAGCGCGGCCGTGGGATGGGCGCAAGGAGGGTGGACAGGGTGTCGAGCTCTGGGCATGGCTGGACGCGCAGTCGGACGACGAGGCAGATAAGAAATGGCTGATCCTGACCAACGCGCTGTCGGGGCTGTTTTGTGCCAGTCTCAACTTCATTGACGAGACCCGAACCATCCGCCCCGTCATGTCTTTCCAGCCAGAAGGCAACCACTCGAATGCGATACTCGCCAACACGCGGCTGCTGCATGGGGTGTTGCCGCATGAGGTTGTTTGCACGGAGAACTTGACGCCGTTCCTGAAGCTGCTCCCATGCAAAGGAAAGGCTGGCATCGCGAGCTTGCTCGATGGCCACAAGCTATTTGACGCCTCTTTTCAAAGTATGGCCATCGATGTGAAGCCAATCTGTGACGCCGATGGAAAGTGCGTCCTGCAAATGGAGGAAACGATTGACATGGTCCTTGACGTGAACCGATCAAAGCGACCCAGAGGTATTTACCCATTTTTTGTGGTCTTCGTGTCGACTACGCTAACAAGGGCACCAGACAATCCGATTCCGCGGCCGCCAAACGAAAACGAGCTCGTCTGCGACACATCCAAGCCCTACCATGCACACGACACCTGCTTCCCCGCCGATCACATGCTTGGCCAGGACTGGACATTGTCACAGGTTTTTGGTCGGCCCATGCAGGGTGCTTGCCCCATCACAGACGCCTCCGTGCCGCCCGTCTGCCTACACATTCCCCATTCGCGAAGCGTGTATTCTTCGGAGGGGTCGCATGAGATCAAAGATGCCGGAAGCCCCAAGCGATGCTACACCATTCCTGCGGAGGGTGAATTCACCCTTGTTCTGACGCAGCCCGACGTGGTGGTTGATGGCAAGGGCCTCGAGGTTAATGACCCCGAAACGCCGATACTATTTGCTGAGCGCAGTTTGACAGGCTATGGCCAACAAAACGGTGGCGTCCAGGCCATTCTCACGAACCCTAGTGATGAAGAAGTCGAGTTCGTCTACATGGAGTCGCTACCTTGGTTCATGCGCATCTACCTACACACCCTGTCCACAAAGATATCGTCTACTGGCTCCATGACAACAGGTCATAACGGCAGCGATATCATCAAAGAGATTTACTACCGCCCTGCACTTGATCGCGAGCGTGGTACGCAGCTGGAGCTCCTTGTCCAGATTCCGCCCCGCTGCACCGTTTTTCTCACCTACGACTTTGAAAAGTCCATTTTGAGGTACACAGAATACCCACCTGATGCAAATCGCGGGTTCGATGTTGCCGCCGCCGTCATCACAACCTTGCGGCCAAAAGCCATGAGCTTGCGCACCACCGGCCTGCTTCTCTACCTGCCCACGCCGGATTTCAGCATGCCATACAATGTCATCATCTTGACTTCGACAGCCATTGCGCTCGCCTTTGGCGGCCTCTATAACATTATTGTGCGTCGTATGGTGGGTGCGAATGAAGTTGCGCCGTCGGCACTAAAGTTGAAGCTCGATAAGCTCATCTCACGTATAAAAGGGAAAACCGCAGTAGCGTAGAATCCTGCTAATTGAATTTTCTGTTTGGCGTCGATATGAGCTTGTCTGTTTCATTTTTGAATTATAACCCTTCTCATGGCATTAAAATGCGTCAAACGTCATCTTCGAATGAAGTAGGAACATGGCGTGCGTGCTCTAATGCATGGTATAACACGCAACATAGGTTTCTAATTTGTGATTCTGTATTCAATCTACCGCGGCTACGTTGCCAAGGCTCGGCGGCACCATGGCTACAGTGACGGACAGCCTTTATTCCAACGGATGAATGCTGCTTGAAATAACAAACAATTCAGTCTGATTTACTTAATCCTGCGCAGGTGTAAACGAGGCCGAGCTCTAGCTACCACGTTTCTCTCCCGTCATTGGACTGCTCTTGCCCTCGTCAGCATCCTGATTGTTTGCTTCAACCTGCACAGCCTCGTCCCCTCCGCTCAGAACCCCCAGCATAACAACCTGTGGCGCGTAGAAGGACTTTCCGCTATGGAGTAGAAGATCGTTTCGCCCTGCATAGAAGGATAGGTTAGAGCAACATTATTAGCTGGTACTATGACATCTATGTAACAGTGATCTAAATGCATTTGCTATGATCAAACAGCCACCCAAACCTCTCTAAAAATTACATATGTACTTGTTCCTGGGCCGTAATCGCGGATTTCAAGACACGGACAATGATGCTCAGTTCCTCCTCTGCCACCGTAAACGGCGGTGCTAGTAAGATGTGGTCTCCCTTCCTGCCATCCACAGTTGACCAACCAGGGTAAACCGCCACACCAGCCTCGAATGCCGTCTGCTGAACTCGGATACCAAACGAGATTGCAGGGTCAAACGTTTCCTTACTCTCTTTATCCTTGACAAACTCCACCGCCCAGAAAAGGCCGCGTCCTCGAATATCACCCACCGAGGGGCACCCACCGAGCTCTGCCCGCAGCTTCGCCTCGAGAAGCTTTCCCATGGCGGCGCATCGCGCCACGAGGTCGTCTCGGCGCAGTATCTTTTGCACGGCCAGCGCTGTCGCGCATGCGACTGGATGTGCCTGGTACGTATGGCCGTGGTTGAACGAGCTCGTTCCTTGACGGATGACGTCGACTACTCTCTTGTGAGCCAGCACGGCGACAATGGAGCAGTAGCCGCCACCAAGACCTTTTGCCACAGTAACAAGATCGGGCACGACATCTTCGGGCTCAAAGGCAAAGTATGTTCCGCAGCGGCCTGTGCCACACATAATCTCGTCCAGGATCAGAAGAATGCCGTACTTGTCGCAGAGAGCCCGAGCACCACGCAAGTAGCCAGGCGGCGGCGGTACGCATCCTGCGGTGGCGCCGCCAACAGACTCGGCGAGGAAAGCAATGACTTTTGAAGGCCCGGCTGCCAAGAATTCGTTTTCAAGCTCTTCTAGAAGCCGCTCGGTGAATTCTTTCATCGTTTCCTCGTCCCGTTTATACCGATACGCATATGCGGGCGAGACATGCGACACGTGTTGGTAGCCGAAACCTTGGTATGGGACCTTGCGGGCCAGATTCGAGGAAACAGAAAGCGATCCCATTGTGTTTCCATGATAGCTCTGTTGCCGAGACACAAAGTGTACACGATCCGTCTCGCCCTGTTCGAAAAAGTATTGCCGCGCTAGCTTGAGCGCCGACTCGACAGCCTCGCTGCCACTGCACACAAAGAATGCCTTTTCCAGTCCGTGCGGGCTTCCCTGGAGCATAAAGTTGGCCAAGTCTTCTGCTGCGGGCGTGGTGTACGATTGCGTGTGCACGTAGCTGACTTTGCTGGCCTGACGAAGCATGGCCTGGGCGACTTCCTCATTGCCGTGGCCGATGATGGCCACGGCCGCGCCGCCGCACGCATCGAGAACGGTACGACCGTTTGCGAGGTGTAGCTCGAGACCATTTGCAGACTCGACCATGGCGGGCTCTACCTTGAGGGACCGATGCATCAAGTGCGGGCCTTCCTCGGTTTGCGTCTCCATCGCAAGAGGAGCGGACGTGTCGGCATTGCTGTGCGGAGACATGATACTGGATGTAGATGAGTATAGCTTCGTAATTTGGCTTTTCTTTTTGCAAAGGTAGCTGATGACTTGTATTTATCCTTCTGGGGCCTGTAGCTAACTTGTCTATCATCTGGCCTGTGATCCGAAGACCGACAGCGGTATCGGCACTTTTCTCATGACACAAATGTCGCCGGTCAAAGGGCGTATCAACGACTACAACTGGGGCAGAATATGATCTAGCCAAGTTTAATCCTATCTAGCGCCGTCGTCAATCTGCTTGACCGCCAGAGTCGTTCTCGGTTTTGGATCGGTTCTGAATGATGGCGGCCCGCTTCGCTGATTCCCAAAGAGGCAATTCTCGGGTTTGAATAACACTCTGAGAACCGACATGCCTGGGACGTAAAAGATGTCAACTCCGAGCCACTAAAGTGGACTCCAATATATATCTATATCTTTTTCTATTACTTTGATATCTCTCTTTTCCTGATCGTTTTTTTCTCCGCGTTCAATCAAACATGTCTGACAAAAAGAGCGCTGGGCGGCCAGAGCCGTTTACACGCGCATTACAGCAATCCGACGAAGAGAGTGGTCCGGAAAACAGCCATGATACAGCAATAAAAGAAGAACAATACTTGGACGGTTGGAGGGGGTGGATTGTTGTCTCTGCCTCGGCTTCTACTCTATTCGTGTTCATGGGCGTGATATATTCCTGGGGCATCTTGCAGGCAAACTTGGCGCAGAAATCCAACATGTCCCTGACAACGTTGACGTTTGTCGGTTCATTGGCAACATCCTTCATGACTTCGATATGCATCTTTGTCGGAAAAGCTGTGCGCCGATTTGGCTATCGGGAGACTGCGATGGCGGGCGCCATATTCCTCGGCCTGGGGGAGTTTGCATCGAGCTGGGTCACCCATCATCTAGGCGCGCTCTTTGTTACTCATGGTGTCATGTTCGGCGTTGGAGGTGGATTAACAATCCTGGTAAGACTCAATGGCATTCTCTGTCCTAGTTCTAGTCTAATTCGCGTTATAGCCGTGTTCTACTGCGCCTTTACAATGGTTTCGCAAGCGTCGTGGTCTCGCCACCGGCATCGTTTTTGGTGGTGGGAGTCTGGGCGCCGCAGTCATGGGCGTCGCAACAAATAGCATGGTGGACCGCATCGGTGCACCTTGGACTTTTCGAGTTTTAGGATTCATGCTCTGGGCAGTCGGTCTTCCGGCGGCCTGCTTAATGAAGCAGCCTGCTTCTGCGCAGAATGCGGTTCCGAAACTTCAATGGTAGGGTTGGCCGCCCTGGTGTCGACCAAAAACTGCGTGCTAACAGAACTAGGCAACGATTCAAAGAAGCCGACTTTCTCATTGTGTTCTTTGGTTCTTCTCTGGGTTGCTTTCCGCTATTTGTTCCTCCTTATTTCATCCCAGTCTTTGCTCGTTCAATAAGCCAATCAGGAAACACGGCCATCATTGGCTTGACGATTTGGAACATTGCGTCTACATTTGGACGGGTTTGCGCTGGGTACACTGCCGATTCTCTGATAGGGCCCCTGAACAGCTTTCTCGTTTCCATGATTTGCTGTGCAGTAAGCTCTTTCGCCATCTGGCCCTTTGCCTCCAACATGGGGGTTCTGGCCGCATTTGCTGTCATCAACGGCATAGGCTGCGGGTCGTTCTTCAGCTTGTTTCCTACCGTCCTCGGTTCTCTTTTCGGTCCAGAAAACACAATGGCAGTACTGCCCCTCATGTGGGGAGGGTGGTTTTTTGGTTTCTTTTTTGTGAGTTTGAAGAATTCACTTCACCCTTGTAATACTCGGCTAACAGTCTCAGGGAACCCCAATCGCCGCACAGCTCTATGCGTTGGCGGGTACAAGGACCGACATTGCCGCATATCGGCCTGCGGCATTCTACGCAGGGGCAATGTCAGCCATTGGTATCATTTTCTTTGTCATATTGCGCCTACGAAAGACAAGGAGTCTATTTACGAAAATCTGAACTGTTTCGGATAGCATCGGCTCGTCGCATAATAGAGAAGTCAATGAACGGGGCGCACACCAGAACGCGTGCAAAGTTGAGAGAGCAAGCCCAGTAGAATAAAATGGATATGCAGCGATAACTTACAAATAGCATGACTCAAATCGGATACAGAAAATTCATTTATTATTTCCGGGCCGCTTGAATCATGCTCTTTGACCGTGCTCGGCTCATCGCTACGGACGCCGACGACCCACCCGTGGCCGGTTTCGGAAAACATGGCAAACTCTTTCCCGAGAAGCATGCACTCATTCCCGAACGCCACTTCCATCCCCAGCCTATCACATATGCAAGTTGCCAAAAGCTGACCGGAGACAGCCTCGTCATGCGAACGAGCCTGTCGTGCGACAATTGCCGGTAGGTGCTGTTCCTTTGGTCGGGAGTTGCCAACACTGACGGGGATCAGAGCATCCAAGGTGAAGTGCATACACACCGGGACCGCACCCTGCCAGCGATGCCACCGGTCAAATATAGACGGATGTGCGCTTAGCTTGCCCAAGACGCCAATTGGAAAAGCGAGGCGCAAGAGAGCTCGACAGAGTCGGGTCTCGGTGACACCGTCCGACGCTCAAGATGAGGAAACCTGGGTGAGCACTTCACGGCAGCAGAGCGAGGCAACTGTCTCGCCGAAAATAATCACAGGCAGCGATGCGGACAGTCTTGTTCGTCAAAGAGAACCTGTGGCCGAGGTTCATTCGCTGGCAGGTCATTATGATATAGATATCGTTGGCCGTCATATCCGCAGCCTGCCCCCGGGTATCGTGATGAAATGTCTCAACGTCTTTACAAACAAATTTCCAGAGTTGGCAATATTACATCTGCCTAGCTTCATTTCAGAACTTCGCTCACGCAGTTCAAACGAAGCCATTTCCTTGTTAAGCGCAATCTTGGCGGTGACGCGCTCGCAAATATGCGTTTTGAACGCGTCTTGGGGAGACGGCCTCTTGCATCGGGAGCATTATGCTCTGTACGCCAAAGATCTCTTGCGGGATCTCATGTTGCAGTCCCCAAACGTTCAGGTAGTCCAAGCATTGCTCGTCATCACGCAGCATGAATGGGGCACCAGAGACTTTCACAAGGCGTGGATCTATTGCGGTAAGACGGCAGGGAAAGCTGCAAGGGCGAAATGATACTAACCAGTCCGACTAGGAGTCGCTGTTCGAATCATGCAGGCTCTCCATAGCCTAAGGGTGGCCCCCTTTCCTTTGGACATGACTTCGGAAAGGAAGACGGACGCTACTTCGGAAGCCATCGAGGCTCGCACATACTGGGCTTGCTTCATCATGGACTGCATGGTCAATTCGGGCACCTACAATCCACCGATGCTTTCAATGTCGGAAATGATAAAGTTGAAGATTCCGCGGCCCGTCGGCGTCGTCGAATTCGCATTTGGGCCGGATTCGTCTTCTCGGGCGCCACGCAGCGACGAATCGTATGCCAATCACACGACGGGTATACTCGACATCACTCAAGGCTTTGAGATTCTAGTCGCCGGATTTGATATTTGGAAGCAGCTAATGGCGTTCATTTTCCAAGACGGGCGCCGCGCACCAGGCATGTGTGCACCTCCAAACTGCCCGTGGGTGCCGGGCTCGCCATGGTTTGCATCCCGCCATCAGCTGGAAAACTGGAGGGCAAACCAGCACCGAAAGCTCTATTACCCGAATAACTCGGTAGCGGTGCACATGACACTGGGATATGGCGAGACCTTTACATATCTCAATCTCCTATACTATGTCAGGTATGGTCACGTCAATCCAGAATCATCTGCAGTACTGATTGGCCGTATCATAGCACACTGATGCTCCATCGAGAGTATTTTCCGTTTCTGCCGACGCTCGAGTCAACGCCGCAGGGCCCTGTTGATCATCCCATGCTTGAAGCCACAGCTCCCGAGGGGTGGTGGGATGAAAGTGCTCGGATTTTATTTGGGGCGGCGGAAAACATTGCAAGAATTCTCTACGACTCTTGCGAGTGCGGTGTGCCGTTAATGACGCCATTCGCTGGCTTCTGTGCCTTTTCAGCAGGCTACCTGAACCTCTATGTCTACCATTTTCCGCGGATGAATTTGGGCCGAAGCCCGCAGGCGAAAGCATGCATGGACATGTGCCTCGACTATCTGAACGAGTTTCGAAAAGTCTGGACGATTGCAGACGGATGGGTAAGTTCTCCTGTGGAATCTAATTCGAATCCCATCTCTGACTTTGGGATCAAGATCAAGACTATTCAGCACGCTTCGCTATTGTATTCCCGGGCTGTAGAAAATCGGTCACGGTATCAAGGCAGAACGAGAACTGATTTTGACGTGCTGCATCAGTCGATTCATGAATTTCGTGGCGTAGATCGATCGGATCAGCATACGCAAGAAATTGATGGTGCCGATATATCCCGGCATGCAGACGCTCAGAGGCAACCTGTCGAGGGCATAGTGCCCGAGGTCGATACAAATACGCTTCTGACGCAGCTGCTGGCAGAAGTGAGCAGCAACCTAGACGAGCAAGGTGCATGGTCGCAGTGGTGGCCGCCCGTGGAGGAGGTGTCTTTACCACCGACGAATTAAACATTGTACGTATGATTTGAAGAAAAGATCGATGCATTCTGATGGGAGTACAAAGCAGTGTATTGGTATAGACGGGATTTGACGGCCTTCAACCCAGCGACAATATGTGTATTTACCTCATCGGGCGTGCCGGACCTCGAGGTTGTCAAAGGTAGCTTTTGTCTGGAATGCGCGAACACCATTGGTGCCGTGTTTAAACTTGTCATCGGATACAGTAAAGCTAGCAACCACATCACGAGCGTGCATAACCTTGCAGTCAAACTGACTACCAATAGCGCGAACAGCAACATTGTACACCTTGTTGGTGTGAATCGACGCGTTGACTGTCTTGATTGGGGTCCAGCCACGGTCCGCACGGCCAATGATAATCTTGCCGCTCGTGCCAATGCCCAGATAGTAGCCTCGATACGCATGCGCGCCTTCCTTCAACTCCGTGGCGCGAAAGATGATGCCCGCGTCGCCGGTATTTTGACTGGGAATGGCGACATCGACGGCAAAGTACTGGTCGGTAAAGTTGGTGTTTAGAGCAGCCTTGGCGCCGTCCGAGGCCATCGTCTTGAGCTTGCGGGAGCCCGTGTCCCAGACGCCGCCGTAGGTGGACCAGCCAATCATGTTGCTGTCCTTGAAATTGTCCTGGACGCCCATGACAATGGGCTCAATGGTCCCGTCATCGCGAAAGTGCAGGCGGTCATAGGCGAGGTGTCGGTCATTGCCGTCAGTGCTGCCGAGGGGGTGGCGGTGGTAGACAATGTAGTGAATGTCAGTGCCGGGGACGGTGATGACGCCGTTGTGGCCCGAGCCCGTAGCCACAGCCAGGTCCTGCTGAAGAATCTTGTCCAGACGCTTAAAGGGTCCTATTGGGTTGTTGGAGATACCATAGGACACGGCATAGTCGGGGCCGCCCCAGCCGCCCTCGCTCCAGAAGAGATAGTACTTGCCCTTGCGCTTGAACATTTGAGGCCCCTCGACGTAGTTCTCCGGCGTAATCTCCTTGTACTGGTAGCCATCAGGGAAGGTGCCGAGGCTAGTCATGTCCTCGTTGATGCGGACGACATTTGCGTGGCCGTGGCCGCCGTAGTACATGTAAGCCTGACCGTCATCGTCGATAAAGACGTCTTGGTCAATCGGCTGAGCTCCGTTGTAGTACTGACCGATGAGAGGCTTGCCGATTGGGTCCAGGTATGGGCCTTCAGGGCGATCAGCCACACCGACACCGATGCCACCGTATTCGTCATTTGTTTGAATATCGTTGGCGGCAAAGTAGAGGTAATATTTGCCGTTGCGCGAGATGGTAGCCGGAGCCCAGACTGCTCGCTTTGCCCACGGAAAGCTGGTCGTGTTTAAGATGTTTGGATGCTTGGTCCAGTTGATGAGATCAGGCGATGAAAAGGCGTCCAAAAACGTCTGTGCATCGTACGGGTGCGAGTAGGTTGGGTATACCCAATACTCGCCGTTGTAGAACTCGCTGTCCGGGTCGGCGTACCAGCCGTCGACAAAGGGATTTCCAGCCGGATTGGTCGCGAAGTCCGGACCGGAAATAACCTGTCTAGCAGTTGACATTAGAATCGCCGCACCGATGGCAGAAATCTTCATATTCGCGATGGTAGAAACGGTTGACTACAGTCCCAGACGAGGCACCAAAACGTCCGAGGTCAAAGAATAGTATCGCCGCAGAGAAACGTCACCGCCATGGGCATTATATATAAAGAAGTTGTCCACGGGACTCTCTGGGGAGTGCAAAGGTCGCTTCACCTGCCAGATGCATACTAGTTAGCGTGGCTGCAGAAGGATGCTTCGTGCAAATTGAGCCCTACCTGGAGGACTTTGTCCAGAGGCCGACTGTCTTTGCGCGCACTCGGATCGAGATCGCTGCCTTTTCGAAGACGGTACAAAAAGCGTTATATGATTTCAGGTGCATAGATGATGTTGAAAAGATGAACAGCTCCAAAATGGCCCGTAAAGTGTTTGTTGATGCAGACGTGAGTCTCTTGAAACTCGTCTTGTTGAGGACACTCTGGCCCCGCACCCACCTCTGCACGATCAAAGTAGCCAAGACGCCGACAGCGACACCAGCTATTGTAAACGGCCCTTTTATTGTGAATGCACAGGTGCTCTCTCTCACTTATTGTTGCTCAAGTATTGACAACTTGCCTACCAAAAGGCCTTGACATGTTCCAGCTCGGTGGTAGTCTCCAAACATCTTCTTAAGATACGTCTTGTGCGCGGTACCCTGGAGCAGGTTTTACGTTTGTGTTGATGGGTATAATCCCCTATTTTCTTTTTCTTGGAGCGGAAGCAGATTTAGCGTTCGCGCAAGGTTGTATCGTGATGTCGCTTAGGAAAGGTGTTTGTTTTTCTCATGCGGTTGGAATGGGCAGTTTGCAATAGATCCACGTCGCAAGCTCACTATCAGCAGAAGTGCGCTTCCCGTTGGCTGTCTTCGAACAAACCACAAAGACTAGGGTGAGTCGATAGATGAACTCAAAATAGAATGTTTCCAACCGATCTCGTGTTACAAGTACTTGCCATCTTCCATGGATTCAAAGTGAGATCGCTCGGGTCTTACAGTTGATCACGCACGCTCAGTTTAGGTACATGTTCTAGGAACAAGGAGGAACACGTCTGCCAATTCTTGATGAAGCCAAACATTCACCAGAGACGTATAGAAGATGAGGTTTTAGCCGTACGTGCGTATCCTCGACAACTGGGAAGCACCCGCTGAGACAGGTTGGTCAGCAGGCTCGCTCTGAGACATGCCACGCACCAATGCATGGCAGGCGGCACGAGACCTCCGGAGACAGTGATCTTGACATTGTAGTATACCAAGTAGGTACTATAAATTACCTACCCGGTCCAATGATCTTAATTTTAGCCCCAAACTTGGGCTGGCACGGGAACCGGCTTGGCCATGGCGGTGTGAGCCGCCGTTCTGGGATTATTTCGCCTGATCTGGGAAATCAAAGACAGTCTTGTTGAATCGCTAATGCCCATTGCGAGAGATCTTCACGGGTCAACGGGAGATCAACTGCAAGGGGGGGGAGGGTTTGATCAATGTTGTGTTGCACAGTAAATTGAAGCGTGCAATTCTGATTGGTCCTGATTTCGAGTTCAAGAAAGAAGCGTAGTTTCTGCTGCAGCTGCTAGCCGCGGAAACGGTCACCGCTGCCCGAATATAAAATAGAGATGGCTGCCGGTTGTCCCAGCCTCTGACAGGAGGTTTCAGGCCATTGCCATCTCTATGATGTAGGTAGTCGTGTTGCAGCTTTGGCTACTCACCAACCTCCTTCATCGACATTGTTTTGGCAGATGTCTTCATCCCGCTGCTCACTATTCGAAGCAGTCTTTACCCGTCCGTCTTCTGCTGAAGTCTGGACGCGCTTTGCAACTGAGGCGGGGCCTTTGCAACTCGCACGCCCCCTCCAAGTCTCACAATGCCGTCATACCGAATCTGAATACGAGAATAGACATTGCTCGTCTACAAATTGGAGTTCGAGCTCGGACTTCTTTCAGGGGTATCCAATGTCTAATAAGATAAATTGTCACATTGGCAGGAGCATTGCAGGACCGTGTAGCCGTTGCTTGAAGTGATTCCACACAGTACAGAGTCAGAACCAAGACGCGTCTGGCGCTTGTTAGTACAAGCGTCAATGAAGAAACGGCGTGGCAATCATAATGTACCAACCGTCCACAGAACTAGATAGTTATCATAGCAACCCATTATCAGTGTCTATTGACAGACCTACAGTCTTAGGGTGACGACTGCACATAGCAATCGGCGGACTACTGTAGACTCTGCCACGGGCATGAGCAATGTGTATTAGCTTTGCAATTTAATCTCTCTACTTCTTGAGGCGCAAAGTCTAGGCCTTTTTTGCTCCGGCGCGCGAAATCCCTGTTCAACGTTTCCGTCATAGAGTCGAAATGCGGCTGTCCATAAATATGGGCTACACAGCTAGTACAGTGGACACGAGGTATGGAATTCGGAGCAAATCACCACCAGACCCTCATACATTGCTGCTCAGAATACCTAGATGCACTGTATCAGCTATCATATCGTATAATGTAGTTAGTGAAAGCCCGGACAAACGGACCAGAAATCGAGCTTGAGACTGAGCTTCGTCCTTGTCAGACGCCCACCATCCAACTCGACGGTTTATTAAATTATTAGTGGCGCCACTAGTAAGCACACCAGCGTGGTTCCCAAACGACCTGGTCCCTGATAGACTGATACTGAGTGACACGAGGTTCGGGTGACTAGGCGACCTGTCTTTCCATGCGGCAATTTCACAATAGTGCTTGGGATTTGCAACAGGCGTAACCCCATATTTATTAGCTATTTTTTAAAGTAGTTATTTATTACCGCTGGAAAAGGCTGCCGCGAAGCAGATTGCCCTGGTGGATAGGACTGTGTCTGTCAGTGGGTTGCTCGGGTCCTGCTACGATTGTTCGGTGACTTTGATGACATTCTGGATATTGAACATCACTGCAATGCAAATGAGGTCGAGTATCGCTTGCAGTGGTCAGAATCAATACTTATGAGTCGAAAGAGCTCTGAATGTCTTTTAGTCGAGTAATAAATTGCTGAAACCCTCAACATATCTACCGTCACTACGGGCTAGGCCCGAAGCTCCGAGGCTGCCGTGATGAGCTTCGAGTTGGCCACGCTTGAGTTGATTAGATATTCCGGATTAACGGGGTGAGGAGAGACCCATGCTGCCATCACGGCCTTTGGGAAAGCTTCGACAACAGCAGCTCGGACAAAGGAACCTCAATCTCGGTCCAGGCACTGTTGTGAACCAGGGTGCTTAACAGCGCAGGAATGTCGTGATGGTGGAACGAGCCATCAAGTCAAAGTCAAATCTGCTCGGATCAGGAGCAGGCGCTTGCCCAGAATTGTTTGCCCAGAATTGGTGTGCCTGGCTAAACAGCAATACATTGGCGTCCCTTCCCCCCGTCGCCCGACGCCCACACACACAAGGTCGTATGATGCTACGAGACCTGGTCGGCCGTGACCTGATTAATCTCGGAAACGTGTAATAACTAACTAGTTCTTGAGACGCAGCGCCTGTTGGTTGACAAAGTGGATGGCAAGATGGTAATCTGGAGCTTGTGCGTGAGTAGAACATGCAGAATACGGGCACCAAGACCCTGGCCGCGTTGATGGTGCTTTCCGAGATCCCTGCTAAGTATGTAGAATTGGCATTCTTTGGGGTGCATATATGGTACAGATGGATCCTGCCCATGATGACTTGCTCATGCGTCGATAGCCAGCGGCCCCAGTGAGCTCATCAAAACAACGCCTTGCCTCTAAATTATCACAGAGCACATGCGGCTGCGCCAGTGTTATCTATCGTTGCTTTGTAGAGAAGTCGCCCAGGCAAAGGAATAATAAGCACCTCAGTGCTTCATATCGAAGCTGGTATGTGGTTAGTCAACACCTCGTATTTCTAACAAACTGCGGACAGTTACTAGTCGACCGTAATCTCGGATCAGGCGTTGTTATTCAAGCAGTCATGCACGGCCTGAGAGCAGCTTCACCTTTCTCTGTGATGTGTGTGTCTAAACTCTTGGCATAAGAGAAGGGTATTAGGGCTATCAACGAAACGACGGCACCGATTGACTTGACTTTGATTCCCCGGTTTGCCTCATGTCATGTTTCTTTGAGCCAAAACAATAAGAAGAGTGAAAGATGACGGTACCATGGGCAAAAAGAACAAAGTACTAAAGGGGAGCGCGACGCGTTGCATGCATGGGAGCGCACTTGCGCGCACTATGCCGAAGCCCACTTGTTGGATTGAAGGAGCCATGCAGCTTTCAACTTACTAACCAAAGTTGCTGCAGGACGGACACGCTACTGCGGCTCCCGTACATCCCGTACATCGCATGCGCTCTAGCGCCATGCGGCCAGGTTGCTGTCACGACTGGCTAGGACGGCTGGGAGAGGAAGTGGTGAGCTATTTGTGGCTGGTTCGCAGAGGAGCAGGGTGAAAGTGAGAGGCAGCTGTCACATTGCATTGACAGGGAGTGGTGAGTGTCATCAAGGGTGAGATGGCTTATTTGTGCATTCGAAGATATCGGTGCAGTTGATGGACAATCATGTAAAAGGGGCCGGATGCTGATGAGTCCAAACTCAATGCCAAATGCCAAAAACGAAATAGCATGTGCGACATCAGCTAGGGCTTACTGGCACATTTGAGTTGGAATTGAGTTTTGGTGCGGGATTCGCTGATGGCAGGACAACTCGGTCCCCCAAGAGCGCACGAGCGGTTATCTGAGGTACGACAGACGAGGTGCTACACCGTGTAAGTACCGTGTAAGTAGTGGTGGGGATTAGTTTTGGAGTAACAATGATAGAAGGGGGGTTAAGTACATTGATTATTTATGGGCGAATGTAAAAGAAAAAAAAGACGGTGCAAGCTCACCAATTGACAGTAGCATGCAGAAGGGTATCCGAATCAACCAGGCAACGCGTAACCGGGGGAGCTTGACTCGACGACATTCCACAACGAGAAGCGTGGCACTATCGATGACATGAGCCCACCCACTCAAGCTCTTGGCAGGCAAAGGATTTTCGGTGAGACTGCTGTCTGCCGGTGGGTGTTGAGGATACGTAACTAGTTCCACAGCCTCGAACAAATAGAGGTCGCTTGTTGGGGAGACTGGCTGATCAGTCGATCTTTCTGCTGGCTGCTATGTAGTGGTGTGGAGGATGAACAGCCTCGCACTAATAGAGGAGCAGAATAAGCCAGCTCCCCTTTATTATTGGAGAAGACTGTGTTGTAGAAAAGGGTGTGACGACGGGAAATGTATATAGTTAGAGAAGTCGAACCCTTTTGACCCTCGCAGTGTGAATCATGCCACAATGGGAGGCGGATGAACAATCGAGTGCATGGCATTCCAAAACGCAAGACTACGTCTGGAAAACGATTGGACGGCCTCTATTTTGAGCCTCATCTGTCTGACATGACGGATGGATCGGTCGGGGCCGCTGTCATTGACATGATTCATCTGGTGCGTTTTGGCCGCCATGCGCTGGTGGCTGGTCGATAACTCTCTTCTGGATCGGCCCAAGAATAAAACCGCTTTCTGACTGGTTTAAAAAACGCTGGGACAGTCAACGGCGGACACTGGACCTGGTGGTGCAGAAAAGACCAAACTTTACCGGATTTTAGCCTGGCGAAGCACCCCCAAAGGATGCACCCTGTTGATGGGCGGGTTCCACAGGAAAAGGAGGTGAGCTATATGGGCAGCGGGAGCAATTCGGTCTCACGCAAAGCACGGCTTATGAAAAAAAGCATGCCCTGACAATTGGCAGACCTTGTGAGCATGGTAATGAACATCAGCGACGAGAGGAAAAAAGCAGCTCCTGCCAGCTTGCCGGGAGATGCAATGTTGATGCGGCCTTTGATTTTCGCAGCCGCCGAGCCTTCCGTCCCCAGTTATTACTTGTGGCTCGGCCCAGCGTCGTGAAGAAGGTTTGGGCTGCTCCACCAGGCAGCCCAGTGAGCGCGAAAAAAGGGAGAGAGGGACACGAGGGCGACTAGGAGAAATCGCATTCTTTCGTGCTGCCCTGTCATTGTCTGGACATTCCTCCTTTTCAAGCAATTGACAAGCTCAGGACTCGACGTGACTACATTTTCGGTTTCTGTCGTGTAACTGTTTCTCTACCTCGATCGTCAAGCCCAGCGACGATCTGAGGCGTCGAAACGCCAAGGCCAGCCAGCCAGCAAGGACAAGACACGACTCTGGGCTCCTCCCCGCACGATCCATCGCCCAGCCAGCGAGCAGCCGAGGCCGACGCCCATCCGAGACTATGTGCAGGGGGGCTGGCCTGACTGCAGCTGGCAGGGCAGCCAAGCATTTTTATTCGGTGATATGGATACGTGCTGGAGGCTCTCATGGGAACTGCTGTGCCAGTAGAGATACATAATAAATACCGGCCCCAGAGACATGACACGTTGCCAGCGAAGCAGCTTTATTGTCTGGATTTAGAACCATTACGCAGCGGATGTGCAGTGAATCCACCGCTCGCAGCAGAGAACATCAGTTTGCCCGTTTAGCGCCGTGGCAGCGGCGTAAATAGTCCTGGATGGGGCATGGTTTTTGTTCTTAGCGTTGGAGAACATTCATCAGGGCAGCACTCCGCCGCCAGCTGCGTCGTTTGCCCACTGCCAACTGCCAACTGCCAGCTGCCAGCTGCCGGGCTGCCGGGGGCCTGCCGGGCTGCCGTTGCCAGCTGCCAGGTGTCTTCGCCAGCCGCCAGCCACGTCTGGTTCCGTCGGCCGGCTCACTTCCATGCCGTGCGTGCTGCCAGTGCTAGCCCAACCACCCCCCTGCGCCACCGTGTGGGCCGTTATCCACCCGGCCAGGGTTCCCCATATTTTCAAAGCCAACCCCTGCAACGCAGCAAGTGCGGCTCGTGCTTCTACTGCCAGTCAACCAGCTTGCTCTGCTGGTGGGCTTGCTCTTGTCGGTTTGGAAGAGGATCAATTGCTCCACGCGCCGTCAGCTTCTTCCCATCTTTTTTGTACTCAGTACCGGCCGGGTAACTGCCAATCTATCTTAACTCATCAGTCAACGCTTGTTACTACGTATAACGCGGTTTTCTGACAACGCTAGCCAGCCTGCCGCACTGCCCCTCCCAATACGCAACACATGTTGCACCTCAATATTCTCCCCGAGTCTCTCCTCTCTTGTGCTCTTGATAGGCAGTACCTATTACCTATGTATGGAGTACCGAGGAGACACTCCCCTCACCCACTCACCCACTCAATCATCGAGATCAAGACAATGAATTCTCTCTCTCTCCCTGCACTTCCCTTACTGCCTCTCTTCAGCCACCTCTGCTCCGATCATCTCTCGCAAGCCTCATCCTAGACCATCAACCAAGCCCACAACGCTACATCTACGCTGCCGCGAGATTCGTCGGTAGGCAGGCTAAACCGTCCGACTATCCAGATAATGGGGCCTTTTTAGTCTGCGGGCCCTTCTGTTCTAGCTCTTGTCCTTGCTTTTTGTCGTATCTAAGGTGGTTGTCAACTGGTCCGTCGGTCCTTTGGCTTGCCCATCAACGTAGCCTTCTCACGCCCCCCCCACCTTCTTCCCAAGCCCACGTCCACCATGGTTCACGCCCCCCCTGTTCAGAGTTTCCCAGCCAAACGGCCGAACAATGGCTCCAGACAACTCGGGACCCAGCACCGTGAGAACACGAATATATGTACCCGAGCCCGATCCTTTCTCTCCACCCATCTGTTCTTTTTCTTTTCACATCCTGTTCTTCTTTCTTCCACTCGTAGCTCCTTCCTTCGCTCTTCGGACGATATCTATCTTGTTTCCACCAATCGCTTCGGTTAACAAGTCTCGACTTTCGTCATCCCGTCGCTGATTCGGATTGCTTTTTTCGCTTTCACAACTTAATTCTAATAACGGTACGTTGCAGATGCTCGGTACCGCTGATTGTCGACTTTTTCACTTTTCTGGCATCAATTTATATCCAAGGGACCATCAGTGTCCAGACTTGCGGAATCCCGTCGCGACTTGTTCGACCACACGCGCGTTGTTTCACACCATGCGGCTTCGACACTCACCGATTTGCCCACCAGCAACATTTTGCTAATCCCCTCTACAGCTAAAATGAAGTGGACTGCTGCCGCTCTTGGCCTCGCTGCCACCGTCGCCGCTGTTCCTCAAGGCGCCCCCTCCGGCATCAAGCCCGCTGGCTCCGCTCCTGCGGGCTGCACTGGCACCTACAACGGCAAGTTTGAGGTCAGCATCTTCAAGCTTGCTGGCTCCAGCAAGCGCTCTATCGAGGTACGTACCGAATTTCTGTGTCCTAATGCACGGTACTCCCAATACTTGACTCGGTTCTAACGGCCAAAAAGAAGCGTGACTGCTCCGGCGACAAGGCCCTCGTCCTCGATCTCAAGGACGGTGTCCTGACCGACAGCAAGGGCCGCATTGGCTCCATCGTCTCCAACTACCAGTTCCAGTTTGACGGCCCTCCCGCCCAGGCTGGTGCTCTCTACACTGCTGGTTTCTCTACCTGCCAGAACGGCTCCCTGGCCATTGGTCCTTCCACCGTCTTCTACCAGTGCCGCTCTGGTGACTTCTACAACCTCTACGACCGCCACTGGGCCGCGCAGTGCGAGCCCGTCGAGATTGTCGCCATGCCCTGCAGCAGCCAGAAGGACAATGGCGGAAGCCCCATGCAGTCTCCCATCGCCACCAGCCTGGCTGTCACCACCATTGTCGCCGCTCTCAGTGATGGCCAGCCCCAGGTCAAGACCACCACTGTTCCTGTCCCCATGTGCCAGATTGGTGACGGCCAGATCCAGGCTCACAGCACTCCTTGCGACCAGGCTCCCGGCGCTCCCGTCAGCCAGATCTCTGACGGCCAGATCCAGGCTCCCACCAACCTGCCCCCCATTTCCCAGATCTCCGACGGCCAGATCCAGGTTCCCTCTGCTACTGGTGCTCCCGTCACCCAGATCACTGACGGCCAGATCCAGGCTCCCTCTGCTACTGGTGCTCCCGTCACCCAGATCACTGACGGCCAGATCCAGGCTCCTTCTGCCACTGGTGCTCCCGTCACCCAGATCTCCGACGGCCAGATTCAGGCTCCCTCCGGTACTGGTGCTATCGTCACCCAGATCTCTGATGGCCAGGTCCAGGCTCCCACAGGCACCACCGTTCCCATCGCTGCTGGTGCCAAGGCCCTTCCCGGCCTCGCCGCTGCCGGTCTTGCTGCCGCCCTCTTCCTGTAAGCGCCTTGAAACTATAGGCTGCTGAAGTGGAATGATGAGTTGTCATTGTCGTCAGGGTGAATCTCGCCTTTGATCTTGACCCCTCAAACTTGATTTACTAGCTGTACACGAATTATCATGTTTTGGATTACCACGCGTTGGAAAAAGAACTCTTTCAGTGGCTCTGCTGCTCGGATGGAACTGCGTTTTGTTATTTGATGGACCTAATTTGGCTGTGGAATCTTGTCTTTTGATCTGTTTGTCGCATTCGTGGCGGACGCTCACACCTTCTCGGTGCCTGAGCTTAATATATAACACACATAGTCATGGGTACAAATGGGAAGAAATTGACTCTCCTTAATTGACGGGTACTCGGAATGGCGGTTTGTGTATTGAATTTTGGCGGAGTAGAAACTATTAATCTTGGCATACGCAGTCGTTGCGACTAGCGGCCTGATCTGCTGACATAATCGCCCGCTTTAGAACAAGCCAGGCAAAGCCAAGCTTCTGACAGCTGTTTCTGTAGCTCTTGCTCAAATCACACACAACACACGAAAGTCCTGTTTTTGACGGCCCAATCATGTCAGAATACTGGAAATCTACACCTAGGTACTGGTGCAAGTACTGCGCCGTCTACGTGCGCGATACCAAGCTCGAGCGCGCAAACCACGAGTCAACAGCCAGGCACCAGGGCGCCATCAAGCGCTCCCTGCGCGACCTGCACCGCAGCCACGACCGGGACGAGCGAGACAAGGAGCGCGCCAAGCGAGAGATTGATCGTCTCAACGGCGTGGTCCCCGGCGGCAGCGCATCTTCTTCGGGCACTCCCGCACCTTTGACCTCGACGTTGTCGTCGTCGCACACGCCCGGGTTGTCGAGGCCCGCGCCGCCGCCCACGGCGACCGAGGGGTCGCTAAAAAAGCAGCGCGAGCAACTCGCAGAGCTGGGCGTCACGATACCAAGTAGTTTCCGGCCGGAGATGGCCATGCCGGGCGAGTGGACGGTGACGAGCACGCGCGTGGTTGAAACGCGGCGGGGCGGCGGCGACGATTCCGGCGGGGTCGAGGCTCGCGCGTCGGGCGTGCGTAAGCGCGAGGAGAATGAGGAGGAGAAAGAGGAGGAAGATGCGGTGCGAGGGCTCTTCAAGAAGGCGAAGCGCTGGGGACGCGACTCAAAAGGGATGCCGGACGATCAGGACGCAGAGCTGGATGCGCTGCTGAGTGGATCGCTGGTGAAGAAGCAGCCTGTGGCTGAGGATGATGTGAAGGAAGAGAAGGGGGAGGAGAACGTGGAAGGAAAACTAGAAGATGGTGAAGAGGTGAAGCTGGAGCCTGCTGTCAAGGAGGAGCCTGACACGGCTGCGGGTGGCATTACAGAAACAACGGCCAAGGCGGAAGATGCAGACTCGGCAGTGGGCGCGGTAGTGTTTAAGAAGAGAAAGCCAAAGGGTTTGAGGACAAAGTAGCCCTTTTGTTCTTGTTTCATCGTCTAGTTGTACATTTGCAGACGCCATTGATGGTCGGAGGAGCATACCCAGGTTTACATGATACCCAAATATAGACAATGGCATACACAATATGCTTTCCTTTTTCAGCCTTGCATTATCTATCCAACGTGCACCAAAATAATAATAGTACTAGTAATCAGCTACGGACTGCTTCCACAGCAATATTCTTGATCACTTGCGCGGCGGACAATGGTGCCTGTGCCTATTTGGCCCGCTTGATTGTTCGGCAATGGTACGGGCTTAACGCCGCCACGGGGCGACGAGAAAAGAGGGCTAAATGGAATTAAGCCGCCATCTCAGCCGAGAACAACACAAGGCCAGAGGCACTGGTGAAAGCAAGTCAATGGTGTGAATTTATACGGCCTCCTCACGCGAATAATGGAGACGCCGGCATAGTCTGCGTTGCGAAAGGTAAGTACCCAGTCCTGAGCTTCCTCTGCCGAAGTCGCTCCCGAAGCTCAACTCCAGATAACAAGTCTGCCCCGCGATGGGCCAACCAGCGCCGACCTATTGCTGAAGGAGATTTCCCGACAGGATTCATTCTCATATGGAGAGGCTCCCGGTATGGCTGTGATACCCAAGCCATCCGTGAAGTGTTGCTGTAGCTACGGCTTTAAAAGAGGTGAAATCGAGTCACCAATTATTAATGTAGCTTATCCTGGCAGATTCGGTGTCTTCATCGCTGTTGACGCTAGCCAGGAGTGACAAGCGTTGGCGTCACCAACTCGTTATACACCATTCGCGACGAGCTGTCTTGGGGTTCCACTGCCTGGGGCCGCAGTAATGGTTTTTTTGGTAGGGTGAGAGGGATTAAAAAGAGGGTGGCTGACACAGTTTAAAAAGGTAGCTATTAGTAAAGCTGAGAAGCATAAAAGGTCCCAGTCCCACGTCACTGCTCACAAGCAGGTGTATACTGATTGACGTGCTTCCGGACCGGAGATTTGACTACTTGCGACCGGCAACAGCAGCACGAAAAAAAAAATGGCTTCGAATCCTCCCGCTCGCTGCTGCACTCTGGGAACGCTCCACGAGTAAGTTTAATACCACTGTTGGCCTGTATGACTTGTATCCTGTTTCTGTGAGAAACACCTTGGAGACGACAACCTACCCCTCCATGACGAAAGGCCACCCACAATGGCAGCTACGCGCGCTAGCACTACCCGCGAAGAGACGGCAAAAAGAGGGAAAAAATGAAAGAAGAAAGCCGTAGAGAGATATAGAGGTTAATACGGATGCAGGGGCGAGCCCAAAGGCAAAATCATCAAGATTGACAACACCATCGAGGCCTACGTCGCCACCCCAGCCGAGAAGACAGCCCGCAAGGACGTTGGCATCCTGTACCTGCCCGACGTGATTAGTATCTGGCAGAACAGCAAGCTTATGGCCGATTCATTTGCTGAACGCGGGTACCTGACGGTGGTGGTCGACCTCTTCAATGGCGACCCCGTGCCGCTCAACCGTCCCGAGGGCTTCGAGATTGGCAAGTGGCTGGCGCACGGCAGCAGCGGCGACAACCCGCACACCAAGGAGTCCGTCGACCCGATTGTCGTTAAGGCGATCCAGGCCCTACGAGAGATGGGCGTCAAGCACATTGGCGCGGTCGGCTATTGTTTCGGTGCCAAGGTACGTTGTCTTGCCCCTTTCCTTCGCGGAAGTAGTAAAAGGAGCGCAAAAATGCTAACAGCACCAAAAAATCCTGGCAGTACGTCGTCCGCCACTACAAGGATGGTATCGAGGTCGGCTACGCGGCGCACCCGTCGTTCGTCGACGAGGACGAGCTCGCCGCCATCACCGGCCCGTTTGCCATATCCGCCGCCGAGACCGACTCCATCTTCCCGGCCGACAAGCGTCACAAGTCGGAGGAGATTCTCGCCAAGACCGGGCTGCCCTACCAGATCAACCTCTTTTCCGGCACCGAGCATGGCTTCGCGGTCCGCAGTGATTTGAGCAACAAGCAGCAAAAGTTTGCCAAGGAGCAGGCATTTCTGCAGGCCGTCACCTGGTTCGACACGTACTTGGGCTGACTGCATGGTGGGAATAAGCTGTAATGGGGCATTGCAGGATATGCGTCGAGTAATGTTAGCTATACCAACGAATAAATTCAATTTTAAAAAAATAACATACATAATTGCATCTCAACTTTAACTCGCGACAAGACATCAGCGCCACAGACTTGTGCTGCCCCACAACCTGCCTGCTTTCAGAGTGACAGTTTGAGTGACCGGGCCGTTGCGCTGACAGGCAAGCTAAAACGTCCAGCTGGCATCATCATCAGCCACTTTACAAACACCATCTAGCCTTATCCTATCTCTCTCGCCTACGCGCTAAGAATAATCTTGCAATTTCGCGAGTCTATCCCCTGAGAAGAAAATGCCGCCCAGGACCTGGCAATGGCTGTAACCGCTGACTCAATCAGCCCGCGACTGTCGCCGCACCTGACCGCCGCCTGCGCCCCGTCGTCATCGACAGACGCTCCGATGCCCACGACGCGCACGGGCGAATCACCGCAGCTATGGGCGACGCGCGCCAGCGGCATGGACGTGCGCTCACGGACAGCCAGCAGCCCGGTACGCACATGGACAGAGCAGCAGCAGCTCCTCAACGGCGCCAGCAGCAGCAGCTTGGGGAACGGAGGAGGAGTCGACCGGGGCCGAAGCGACACGCCTCGACAGGAGAACCCAGAGTCACCGCAGCATACCCAGCAGCAGCAGCAGCAGCAGCCCACACCACCGCCTCAAGACGACGAGCCTCATCCACAGCCGCAGGCAAGATCTCGAAGGGGAAGCTACAACGCCAAGGCTGACTCTGCCGACAACAAAATCCAGCGCCTGCCCGCCTCGGAAATCCAGGAGCTCATGTCGTCGCCGCAATCGCTGCCGATTGGTCCCGCGCCGCCCAGCACCCGTCCGTCGTTTGACCACGGCAAGTTTTTGCAGCAAAAAGAAGCTATTCGCCAGTCGCTGCTCGCGCAGCCAGAGCTGCGCACCTCTCGCGACGACGGCCACCGCCACTACCACCACCCGCACCAAAACCAACACCTACACCAATATCAGCATCACCATCACCAAGGCAATGGGCTCAGTATATACGAAGGGCGCGGCGCGGAAGCCCGCTACCCACGTACCGAGATACCGCGATCCGGGTCCCCGCGTACAGTGTCGACACCTCCTGCAGGCAGGGCTAAGATCTTTGACCTCCCGCCGTACTCAGCCGTCATTCCCCGGTCGACAGTGCCGCATCGTTCGCCGCTGGTCAGCCTGCACCTGGACAACGACGCAGGTGCGGAAAAGCAGCGCGTAAACGGCATGCTGCCCTCGCCGGCCATCGGGGCCGCCCCGCCAGCTGCGGTGGCGTGCGCCGCGGCGACGGAACATAGAGGACCGAACAGCAGCCGCGCGCCTTCACCGATGCCGCCCATGATTCCGCTGCCGCCCATGTCGCTACCGACGCACCTGCAGCTTGAGCTTGCTGCACAGCGGCCGAGCCCCCTATACATTTACCACTCCCACACCAGCGACATTCCGTACGAATCCAGCGCCGTCAAGTTTGAGCGCCTACGCAACGTCCTCCTCATCCCGCCCTACCTAGAGAGAACTTTATACTTTGGCGCACTCGCTTGTCTCGACGCCTGGCTCCACACATTCACCATATTACCGATCCGGTTCTTCATGGCCATTGGCGTGCTGGTGCGCTGGTGGGCATACATTGTCTGCAAGGAAACGAGGTGGCTGCTGGGCTTTGTCCGGGACGGCATCGGCCGGCTGTGGCGGCGCGGACGCGCGACTAGGGGCCGTACGGTCAGCGAATCGACAACTGGGGACCGGTCGCGGAGTATCAGTCTAGCAAGCGAAGCTGCCAGTGCGGTAGGCGCAGATGGGCAAGGCGACGCGCCGCCCGGGACGGCGACGACGCATCGGCGCACCTCAGCGCAGATCCGTGAGCAACGCCTTGGCCCCAGTTCAGGTGCCTTTCGCCACCGACGTACAAAGTCCATACCCTCCAACCTCTCCACCTACCACAAGGCCGACCTGCTGCAGGGCGCCGTCATCCTCTGCAGCTCCTTCGTGCTGATGAAGCTCGACGCTAGCCGCATGTACCACTTTATACGTGCGCAGTCGGCCATCAAGCTCTACGTCATATTCAACATTCTTGAGGTTGGCGACCGCCTCCTCTCAGCCATTGGCCAGGACATTCTCGAGTGCCTTTTCAGCACCGAGACTCTGTCTAGGAACGCGTCGGGCCGCTCCAAGATCCTGCTCCCGCTCGGCATGTTCCTGCTCGCCCTAGCTTATAACTGCCTGCACTCGGTCGCGCTCTACTATCAGGTCATCACGCTCAACGTGGCTGTCAACTCGTATTCCAACGCGCTGCTGACGCTGCTCCTCTCCAACCAGTTTGTCGAGATCAAGAGCACCGTCTTCAAGCGCTTCGAAAAGGACAACCTCTTCCAGCTCACCTGCGCCGATATTGTCGAGCGCTTCCACCTCTGGATCATGCTCCTAATCATCGCCATGCGCAACATTGTCGAAGTTGGCGGCCTCTCCGTGCCTGGTGCCGGCGTCGGCGAGACGGACGTTGACGGGAGCGGCGGCGGCGTACCGCTGCACCACTCGTCCATCCTGCCGCACAGCTTCACCGCGTTACCGTCCTGGCTGCGGTCCGGCGAGGTCCTCTCGCCGTTTCTCATCGTCGTCGGCAGTGAGATGCTGGTCGACACAATCAAGCATGCCTACGTCACCAAGTTCAACAACATTAAACCGCACTTTTACGCGCGCACGCTCGACATTCTCTGCAAGGACTACTACACACATGTAAGCCACCGCTCTGCCCTACCTGTTTCCACTGATTCTTGATCTTGTCCAAACTCACACAACAATAGGCCTTTTCCAGCCCCTCCCTCACCCGCCGCCTCGGCCTCGCCGTCATCCCGCTGTCGTGCCTCTTCATCCGCGCCTCCGTCCAGACCTACCACATGTTCCTCGCCACCTACCTCCCGATGCCGCCGCCCGTCTCCACGCAGACGTCGCTCGCCGAGGAATCCGCACGCCCCTCGTCGCCCGCCATGATGGCAGCGCTGAACCGCTTCGACGCGCTGATCCGAGACTCGCTCGGCCGCGCCACCTACGGCAGTCCGCCGCCCCTCGGCGGCGCCCCCCATCACAACCATCGGCCCTGGTACGCCTGGACCTCGGACGACCTCGTCGCCGCCCTCACCATGGTCGTCGTCTTCTTCATCGCCTTCCTCGTCCTCCTCATCCTCAAGCTGCTCCTCGGCATGGCTCTCCTCAAGTACAGCCGCGCCCGCTACGCCGCCATGAAGCACAAGGAGCTGCTCGTCGCCCGCGGCGCCCTCGAGCGCGACGAGTACGACGCAAAGGGTAGGCGTGTCGGCGGGCACGGCGACGTCGAGCTCTCCGATGACCGCCAGCGCTGGATCCACGCCGACAAGACCGAAGGCCTCAAGGGCGGCAAGGGCCCCGGCGGCAGGCGACCCGGCGAGGACAAGAAGCCGCCGGAGCCGGATTATAACGGCGTGTTTCGCTACGACATGGTGAATAAACGCATCTGGTAGACGGCTGTTGAATGTGCAGCCGCAAAAAGTGCAGCTCAGGCCGTATGAATTTGGGAGCGTGGAATTCCTTCATCCGCATATAGTTATTACAAAATCTTTGTTGGCGTGGAGCGGTGCACACAATAACCGCTTTCAAGATCTGGTACTGTAGCTTTGCATGGTTCTGGCGTCAATCCATTCTTGCCCTTGATTAGCACTTCAAGTATTATCATCGTTGTCGCATCTACATTGGAGCTGGTGACAAACTTCATCTTCGTGAACGAGCGATAATCAACGGCCAAATTGTGTGTCATATCAAATCAATTCTAAGCCCGAAAAGGGCTCATGTCGTCGCTCTATTATCTTATTCCCAAGGTATACTTTTTAACCCCCAAGCTCATCAAATGTGTGCCTTGCAATCATCGCTTCATGGTCCAAATCATCAAAAGCCCGATCCCTACTATGCTATGTATGTTCTTTAAATTCACGTCCAATGTGCTGCCACCCTTGTTCCTTTTCCAGATAGATGTCATTGTCTTCGCTCATGTCGAGGGAAGCTTACTGCAGACCCGCCAGCTTGAGTAAACCGGGGTGGTTAGCAAGCAAGTCGGGCTGGGCCTTGTAAAGGATGCCAACGACGCGCTGAAGAATCTCGCGGCTGCTGGGCTCGAGCTGCTCCTCAGGAGGTGACAAAACCCGCTCGAAGATGGCAAGAAGTTGAGGCGTAAGCTGCTGAACAGTTTGGTTGGACTGCTCATACAGACTGTAAATACACCTGTAGATTGGCTCATTTTCCTCGTAATCCTCCTCAAGTGGCAGGACATTGACGATAGCAGGCAGAGCCTCGCCGACGAAACCAGCATCTGGGTTCTTCATCATCATGCGACACA
This sequence comes from Beauveria caledonica, assembly GCA_030777785.1. Classification (NCBI taxonomy): domain Eukaryota; kingdom Fungi; phylum Ascomycota; class Sordariomycetes; order Hypocreales; family Cordycipitaceae; genus Beauveria; species Beauveria caledonica. The sequence continues at coordinate 35,217 of JAPFSE010000142.1, read as the reverse complement.
GTGCACCGGCAACATTGTCAGTGAGACGCATTTCACGAACGCTGAGGAGGGGCTCGAGCTTCTCCCAGATCTGAGGGTATAGAGGGTAAGTCCTGGAAGTGTCGGAAGAAGTAAAGACAAGAAGGCCAATGGCGTAGGCAGCGTTCGATTTAGCCAGAGGGTCAGGATCCGTGAGACGACGGCCCAGAGCCTGGCCAAGAGACTCAGTGAAGGGAGTCATGGCCTCGCCGGCGTGTTTGAGAATCTCGGCAATGGTGCCGACAGCCGTAGAGCGATGAAGGTCCTCGGTGGAGCTGGAAAGTTTGAGAACGGGCTTCTCAAAGATCTTCCAAAGTTCACCGAACGAGGGTCCGAGAGCAGTAGCAAGGCCGATGACGACATCAAGAGCAGTATCGACGACGAGCCAGTCGTATTCGGACGAGCCAGCGTCGATATCCTGCTCACCTTCCTCATCACCGAGATCTTGCTGGCAAGGATGCGAGCAGGTAATGATCAGTGTGACAACAGAAACAATCTCCTGAAGCATCTCGGAGTTGGAGGCGAGAACAGCAGGACCACAGGCCTTGAGAGCGGCAGCAACATTGCGGTTGATATCGGTAATGACGCCCCTATAAGTACATTTGATCAGCATTGGTCTGCTACACAACAACGCCATAGACAAAGGAGTAGATAGATTTGCAAGTCAGGAGTAGATTAGACGTTTTCTCAGCAACCGCAATATGCGTCTGAGTGAGCTGGGTATAACGCAAGGTATTCATCATGCAAAAGTCGGCAATAAAGCAGAAGGATATTACGTACCGTTCGCCATCCTCGGCCCAGAGGTTGTTGGTGATTTGCTGCAGAGCCTGTCCTATGCTGACGATGGAAGCAGGGGGGGTGTGCTTGGGGGGCATGCCAGGCTCCCACTTAATACCAGCACCTGTCTCCCAGACCTGAAAGACGCGAGTGTAGATTCTCCAAAGTGTTGAGACGGCAGACTTGCGGCAGCCTTCATATGTATGTTCAGCGAAGGGGCTAATCTTCTCGATAGTCTTTTCAGTGTATGCCTCGAGGTTGCTGCTGTTGCAAGAGTTGGCAATCACGTCACCGAGGACGTCAAGAGCAATTTCCTGCTCAAGAGCAACGGCGGTGACGGCACCGAGGTCCTCAAAGTCCTCGAGGTCATCCCACTCATCCTCATCAGCTCCCCCAGTCGCAATGGCAACATCTTCCACGCTAGAATTAGTCTTTACCTTGATCTTCTTGCCGCCGACGACGATGGAGCCCTCGCCAAGCTGGCTGGCGTCGACACCGGGAAGATCAATCTCCTCCTCCTCAAGGTCAAGCGAGGCAAAAAGGCCGTTGAAAACGCCATCCAAAAAGTGGCCAAATTGCTCTTTATAGACTTTAGAGAGGCTGGACCACAGAATAAAGCTAGTCTCCTTGAGTCTGGGGTTATCCAGGTGAAGAGCCTCCTCACTAGCCTTCATGAGATCCATGACATATGGTTGGAAAGCTTCAGCGCCAACAGCTGTGGCGATGCGTCCCAAACTGTCGCAAGTGGCACTGCGGAGGTTCATCTCTTCTTCGTTGTCCTTGATCATGACGAACTTGCCGAGCGCATTCATCACTTCCTCAAAGTATGGCTTGAAGTCGCCTTCCATGGAAGAGGAAATGGCGCCAATCGCAGAAGCAGCGCCAGCACGGACGCCAAAGTCGTCGTGGCTAAGGAGCTTGACCATGGGAGCAATCAAGTTGGGGCCGTATTGGGCCATGACTTTGTTCTCAACACCATCACCAAATGTGTCGAGAGCACCACAAGCGCAACGAATGATGGCAACATTCTTCTTGTCATTGCCAGCCTCAGAAGCAGACTCGAGGTTCTTGAGCACAGCGGAGAGAATTTGTTCATGGTGAGAGGCCATCTCATCAACCATCTCCTCGGCAAGGTGGATCAGGCCAATGAGGGCGGCGTGGCGAACTTTCAGCTCATTGTCAACAAGGAGGTGAACAATGGCAGGTAGAAGAGGCTCAAGCTGGGTAGAGATAAAGTCGGGAGCACCAGCAGCGGCGTTGCCGAGAGAGAGCATGGCAGACATTCTGTAGCTAGGATCTTGGTGGGCCGCAAAAGTAGGGAATTGCTCCAGAAGGGGGACAATGACTTGTCGAGGGGGGAGGGAGTTCGAAAGCTCGTCAACGAGACCAATGGCGGATCTGGCAGGGGACATGTCCTCGTCGTCATCGTCATCTTCAAGCTCGGCGACAATGTGCATGGCACCGACCATCATGCGTGATGGCACGTCGCTCATTGCCTGCAGTTTGCGGGGGCGGAAGTGAACGGTCTGAATGAGGAAAGCAACGGCTTGCGAACGAGCGTCGTCCTCGGCCTGCTTGTTGCCGGCGAGGTCCATCATGAACTGGAGAAGCTCCGGCAGGTGAGAACCAAAGAGAGCAGAGTCGAAAGCAACGAAGTTATGGAAGACTTCGAAGACAACCTTGTAGTTCTCCTCATCCTCGGCCTCGACAGTAGCTTTGAGGATGTTGACCATACTAGGGATGAAGCTAGCAACAGCCTCCACAGCTTTGGGGTCCTCCTCAGGAATAATGTTTTGCAGAATGGCGCCCACACCACGGACAACGTTGATACGGACATCCTTGCTGTCCGGGTCCTCGATGCGAGAACGAAACAGCTGCAGAAGCTGGTGTGTGTGATCACTAAAGTGAATCGGGTCGTTCTCCAAAATGGCGTAGATGAGGTAAGAGCCAACTTCGCGAGCCACGACATTGTCATGGTTGTTGAGAGGAATGATCTGCTGGAGGAAATCCTCGCCTTGCTGATTCTCCATATCGAGAGTGACGATATCAGCAATCAGACGAGCCAGAGAGTGACGGTTGGCAGCAGAAGTCTCCTTGAGAGAGCCCTCAAGGAGATGACTGCGGCACATCGACTTCTGGTCGCCCGGCACATTGTCCCAGTGTTTGGGAGTGATGCGGGCGGCCTGGACGGAGGCGAGCTGTCGAATGGGAGCATCGCCATGGGTCAGGGCAATCTCGACGAGGAGCAGAAGGGACTCGGGCTTAGAGTAGTAGTTTTTCTGGAGATCAGCTGTAACGGCCTTGACCTGTTCCGTGTCGGCTGAAGAGAGGATGGTTAGACACGAGTCGAAATGTAGCGTCGCGTAGAGGGAAAAAACGTACGAACTTGGCTGGCTTGCAGCAGCTGAACAAGCTTATCCTTGTCCATTTTCACTCGTCACTCGTTGGCAAGGCCCGTACGAGAGAGGTGAAATTTTGTGAAAGTGAGGAGATGTGTGAAGAAGAAAGGAAAAAAATTTGCCGCTGAGCCAGGGTCGCCAAAAAAAAAATTCGAGGAGGGGTTACAAAAAATCAGCCCCGCCTGTTTTGGTACCTTACTATAAAATGTACCTAGGCAGGAGCAGAGAAGGCGGCTGGTCTGTGCCTGAGGTACCAGTAGCGCACTTTAGGCGCCTTTGGGTACTTGCAGCACCTACCCTCGGCCTGGGTGGCCAAGCTTGGTTACTTCACCGGGCCGCTGTGCTTGGCTGGGTCAACCTGGGAAAAGCCTCCAGACCCGCCTTTTGATGGCAGCTCAACAACTCCGCGTAATAGCTTGGTAGCTGTCTCGCGTCGAAGCATTGCAAATGGGCCAGCCACATTGACGGGATGCATCAACTTGGTCGTGATATGTAGGTTTCCTGTCGAGTCGACGGCCGATCGTTGCGAGTTGCAGAGGAGTTTATAACCCGACTGTCGGGTTCCCTTGTCGAGCCCGTCAGTCCTTGAGGCAGATCTGTGAACCGATCGACAGCTTGTCGCAGTCGAGCTCGGGGTTGAGCTTCAAGATATCATCCACACTGCCACTGTGGCTTTCTGCAATGTCCCAACACGTATCACCTTGATGAATCGTGTAGGGTCCCGTGCCGCCGGGACAGTCCTGCACGCTGCCTTTATCAGGGCCTGCGGCGACGTGGAGGTACCACCATAAGAGCAGCAGGGCGACGCCAATAATGACTCCAAAGTTGAGCAGCGGCATGAGGTCGTGTCTCCAAGATACTTTTGGGCCAGCATGAGCATTGCTAGGCAAGAATGGCTGTGCATCATCGTCTTCACCCGCAAGCTCGTGGCCAACTCGAGTCAGCTGGCCATATCGTGAGCCAGAAGCGCCCTCCCAATAGGAACCATCTGAGTCTTGGAACGTATAGACGCCTGTGTCGGCGTCATAGCCGACACGTGTCATGCCCTCGGGCAGACGCTCTTCATCATCGTCGTATCTCGACCGTCGGGGCATTGCGTTGATGCGGTGTATTTATCACGCTCAATATACCTCGGAGCGAGGCTGTTGATAAAATTTGATAAGAAACCTGCAATTTGGCTAGAAAAGAATGATAAGAGAGGAGAAAGTGTCAACAGATTCGCTCCTGATTTAAAGGTTTCAAGGTTCCCACGTACACAGCCCGCCAAGTTAACCTTAGTCATCAGCACCCCTTAACAAACGCGGCTTCTATTATTAGCCTCATTCGCCGAGCACAACCTTGGCATCGTTGCTTCCGCTTCAGCAATGTTCAAAATTTATATGAGCTCTAAGAATCGTACCCCGCTATGCTGAGGGGACAGACGATCTGCTTGAAGAACGGATGATGAGCAAAGTCTCTTAACAGTGTCGCATCTACAGTAAGCGAGTTTCCAGCATGTTTAGCATTGAAATTCTCTCGGGTATTGTAACTTTTGACTGCAGAAAAAAACCGTCAAGATTTTGTACAGAACAGCGCAGTGCCCCATCCAACGATAACACGCTCACAAATTAGCACAACAACATAGCCATGGCGACGGCCAACACAATCCACGTCGCAGAGCCACTCGTGGTTTGAGCACCAGCACTGTCCTTAGAAGCAACATCGATTGTAGTGTTGCTCCACAGCTTGGGTGCGTAAGCCGTAGCAGGCTGGCTGCTGTCGACAGTACCATTCCAACAGTACGAGCTAAAGCAATCCTTGCAGGCAGCCGGAACCTCAGTCTTGGTGCGGTCGAAGCTGCGTGACAGCATGGCGCAGCTGACGCAAGTCGGCCAGTTGGTGTCGCGCGTGCTATTCATTTGAGTAACAACGGCCCAGCCATTTGAGATGATGGCGTCTCTTTCGGTATCATTGATGCTCATAGTGAAGGTGGATAGGTTAGAGTGGAAGACGTATGGATAGTTGGGCAGGTAAACGACGAGTGGGGGTACTGGGCCGCTCGAATTGCTGGCATTACAGCCAAAGAAAGTTGGGCGTGTATTCAACCCCAGGTTTATAAACGTGTTCTTGTCAGGAACGACGGGGAAAGACGTGCCAGCCGACGAGTTGCTCATGGTTCGCTGGTATGTTGCAAGCGCAGAGGCGCCGTCCGGCCAATTGCTCGTGTCGGCACTCGAGTCCACAGCAAAGACAACGTCGACTTTTCGCTCGTTGACAGTGTGGGGGTGGAAGGGAACATTCTGCCCGTCCTCTCCTCCGTCGACCAGAGTTAGGCTATCGGAAGTGGCAACGTAATTCTGGCCCGAGTTCCAGTTCTTGAATGGGTTTGGGGTCCAGTCTGCGACGTCGTCGCTTCGGTCGCCCAATGTGGTCAGAAGGTCGGTGATGAAAGCCACGACAGTCTTGGGGATATTTTTGGGCTGATACTTGGCGGGATCGCTCTTCATGCGAAGAATAATCTGGTTGAACAGACTGCTAGATGTTCCCATAACGTAACCGACATTGTCAAAGCCATTGATGCATTTGGTATCGTTCGATAGCTTTCCACCGTCAAACTTGGACCCGGTATACTTGAGTGGCGCGAAGCCAGTCATGCCAGGATCCGTGGATCCAAGCTCCCAGGGGTTGAATTCGAACAGGACAGACTCGATTGTGGTGTTTTTTTGGCCAGGGGCTCTGCTGTCGGCAACTAGTATAGGGAGTGGCGTCCTCCCTGCAGCAAACTCGGTATCATTGGCGATGGACGAGAAAGTATAACTAGGACCGCCATCCTTTGCTTTCACCAGCTGAAATGACAACATACGGCCCCAAATGTCGGTAATGGAACGATTGAAGCCTGCGTCGTGCTTCTTATCCAGTTCGTCGATGATGGTAGAGTAGTAGTCTACTATGCCAATATTTTCGGGACCTTTGACGAACCCTGCGTTAGCATAGACCTAAACAGTCTTTTTGGCATGGTTGTTTGAATGAACTAACCCTCCAGAATTGATTGACCAAATTGCCAGATGTCTTTGGAGGCGACGGCATCCTGGACTGTGGTAAAGTTGTTGGTAAAAATACTCCCTACAAGCCAGCCGCCTCCGGACAGGCCGGAAAGGTAGGTGGCACTTTGCAGCAGACCACCGAGGTTGCCTTTATCCGTACTGCCGTTTGACCGACTGTCAAAAGCCTTGATTGCACCAGCGCCATTAAGCATTGCACGGTAGCCGCCGCCAGAGACGGCAATGCCAATATTGGGCAGGGCCGATGAATTCGCGTCGACATTGTCCAAATACTTGGCACTGTCGAAGTTGGGGATAGCTGCACGCTGGAGGAAGTCCTTGATGTGTGTGATGGTTTCATTGCGGCGAATAGGAAGCCATGCCTTTTCTTCTGGGCTCAGAACCGAACGGGAGCTATCCCGAATGAATGGCCTTGTGCCAGGACAAGTAACTTCAGAAGGCGCATATCCGTCTGGAGCTTGCGCTGTAGCTCGGCGAACCAAAAACTCAACATCCTCTGGAGTCAGATCTGTAGTTCGAAGAGCTGGCGTTCTATTAGCAAACATGAGAGAAGCTCTATGGGATCGAAATCAATCATACCTAGAGCGTTAGCATCCGCAACTCCAGCAAGGGACGGACTGGCCAATGCCAAAGCCGTGGCTGCTACCAAAAGTTGTGGTTGACGCATAGCAAATAGGGTCGACAGCGAAGCAGTCAAAGCTATCCGGCGCTTATGTTTACTCTGAGTTACGACTTGTCTGACAGCCAGGGGTCCGAAGGGGACAAGACGGATATTATACTTGCATCATAATCGCGGCACGTAGCATGGGTGGGCTGTGCTCGTTTGGATGCGAGGCCCAGTTCTTCCCCGTGGACATCCAAATGCGGGCTTTTCACGACGCTGATTACTTTCACAGCCTGATCAGCCAAGCCAAATAGGGCCGCAGCGGCGATACGTCCGGGTCCGGTATTCATCTCAGACTCACAAAAAATGCCCCTAAAAAGTTAGCGGGATTGAATTGGAGCCGCCCACTCTTCTTTCTGCTCAAGCTTGGGCAGAGCTTGTCCGAGAAATCCGCGGGGGCCGTTGACGGCGCCAACGGGAAAACTTGTCCAGAAAACTCTAACATGTATGATACCATCCCTGGGCTGAAAGCGCACAAGTGACATGTTGTACCATGACTTGTTCACTACCTTGGTGACGTCGCACATGAAGGTGGCTGCGTCGACAGAACTCATGCCAGAATGCATGATGGGCGCCAGGGTCTTGTCGCTGCAGTAAGAAAAGGGAGCTGACGGGTGGCGCTATGCAGGCGACCCTGAAACTAAGTAGAAGCCCCAATGAGAGTGCAAGTCAACCAGTGAGAGCAGCGTTGACACGATCGGGAGGGTCGGGAGTTGGATGCCAGGGCCACGTACACTCCCGTGCCTTCCACCTCCCTGGGCTTGTACGGAGAGTCAAGGAGTCCCCAGTGATGTCTTTTAATAATTATTGCAAATCCACAGCCAGCTTCACAGCCTCCCTGAAGGCTGAAGAGGCCCATTGAATTGTTGTTTGTGGTTTGCGCCCAAGCGGGATTGTGGCGGGGCCCGGCTATCCGAAGCCCGATGTGAGACCAGCAATGCCACGCCAGTCTCTAGCTCCAATAAGTTTCTAATATTAATTAGACGCCCATTTCTGATTTCATTCCCATCTTCCCATCACTGTCGAGTGGAATCCAACTACAACTATCCGTAGTTGGTTCCGCCCAATCGCCGTACGAGAACAGCCTTACCAGTCACACTAGTCAACAACAGTGATGAACCTGGACTGCAGGCCCCTTTTTTTTTAATATATATATTCGCGTACGGGGTTTTGGGGGAACTAGGAACGCTACTTTAACGGTACTAGCTGGTGCTGTACTTCAAGGGACGAAGCTTCCCATCTTCATTGGCGGCTTTAATCGTCCAGCACTGCCAATACATCACGTGCAGCCAGCGTGATCCTCAACACAGCCGCTAGTCGGCATCAATGAACATGAACCGTCCCCATTGAGGCTCTTTGATGGCCATGCAGACGACCAAGTCCCATCGAATAGCGCATCACATATGTGCAATACCATTTCCTTTGCCGCTTCTAGGCGACTCTGCCGCTATTCTCAAGCGGTAGCTTTAGCCGGGCACTGCCGCCACTGCCTCGTAGAACCACAAAATGCCTCCCAGATTGTACCATCGAAAATCTAGGACAGGCTGTCAACTATGTCGCCAAAGACGTGTCAAGGTACATGTCACATTTGTGTAACTTCCAAGCGCACGGCTAACACTGCCCAGTGCGATGAAACTCGCCCAGCATGCGTAAGGCAGCTCGACAGGTCGCCTGCGCTGTACCCAACTCGCTCACATGAATTATAGAGTAAATGCAAAGCCCACAACCACGAGTGTCTATATGATCGAGCACCACGGAATCCGCAGTCAGCCGCAGTGAGGCTCAGGCCACATTCTGTGGCCCTGGCCTCGCCAATGCCACCCGTCACCCCCGACTCGCCGTTGGCCCAGCCAGCATCCGAAACAAAGGAACGGCGCCTCTTGGAGCTGCAGCTAATGAATTACTTCTGCTTCAACGTATGCTCTTCTTTGCCCGGAACATATTTTCCTGAAGTCCGCCAGATCTGGACTGTTGTCGTCCCCAGGCTCGCGACAAGCTACGAGGCTCTCCTCCATGCCATCATGACGCTCTCTTTGCGGCATATGCTCTGCACCGGCTACCGAGATATTGCGTCACTAGACAAAATCAAACTTCACCACGCTCAGTACCTCGAAGCGACATTGCAGGAGTATCGCAAAGTCATTGGTACTCTAACCACCGCCGTTGCAGACGCTGCAAGCTTCACATCGGTCGTGTTGTCGCTGGATGCTTTTGCAAGTCTGCGCGACCGTGACCTCGGCGACTATACAGCCCCAGTGCAATGGCTGCAGCTATGCAAGGGCGTCACGCAAGTTTTTCGAGTGACGCTTCAGCTCCTCAAGGGCGATGCTGAGGCCAACATCAATAAGATTGTCGCGACCAGCGGTCCGTTTGTCGAGCCTTCCAAGATTTTGTGCGAGCCGAATAGAAATCGGTTCCCTGCGCTGCTCGTTCGGCGACCGGGAGATTCAGATGAAGACGATGCTGCCTACATTGACACTGTGAGTTATATCGGTGCCATCCAAAGCGCAGCTGATGCGGGCGAGCATATAGATGTCATCACGCGCCGCTTGGTCATCTACCCAGTACTTTTTCCGCAGCGCTTCGTCGAATTGTTGGACGAGCACCGACCGCGTGCCCTGGTGATTCTTGCACACTTCTTTGCAGTCGCGGCACACTGTCGAGACTCTGCCTGGATTGGCGATACCCCCAAGAAAGAAATTGTTGCCTTGGCAGATTTTCTAGCACCGCAGTATCGGCATGAGCTTGCCTGGCCTCTCAGCGTGGTGAGGCCGCCCGGCAGATGAGAGGGCCGTTGAACGACGAGCAACTCGAGACAATTGCAGATGTATAAGTATATTACGTGGACTCGACTTCAAACTCTCATTGGCTTCACGCAAGCTCGTTTTGGTAGCGTTACTTTTAGATGATATTAGGGCGCTCTCAGTAGGGCTCGCTCTCGGCATCGTTCCAGGGCTACTCTACGAGGTATCTGACAGCGTCAAGAGTCGCTTTTAAGCTGGGTTTCGTTGAACAAGCGCTCGCGACTTCCTCGACTGGCTTTCGTCTGCAGTCAGAATCCACGCAAATTACGCAGATCAGCTGCTACCAAAGATCAACTCGGTCACGAAAAGTGGGTGATGCGAAACTAGAACGGGCCGTTGTGCTTGCCTTGCACAGCCTCATCGCTGGCGCGACCGCCATGCTCGCAGTCGGCGCCTCGGCTCTGGAATAAGATACATAGTTGCGTCAAATTAGCTGCAAGACTTGAATTGCAAGACATCAAGCAGGGTTATCATCATTTATTCAGATAATTTATATATCCATTTTCCTCATTCAATCCCTCTTGGCTCTGGCCTCGGCAATTATATAGGCCATCTTTGAAATCTTGAAAGTAATGGCCGTAAGAAACTCGGCAAACCGCCGCGGAAAGAATGTCTGTCCAAACCACGCGACATTGGCGAGGCCGCCTGCCCAGAACCAATCGGGCGTCCTTCCGAACAAGCCGCCAAACCAGCCCTCGCCCTTGAGCGCCGCCGCGACCAGCTTCTTCGCATACACGTCGGCGGGCATGGGCGAGTTCCTCTGGCTAAACTGGATGCGCTCATCATACATGTCCTTGACGGGCTGGTAGAGCGAGCTGCTCGGCAGCTCCCGCACAAAGTGCGAGGTGATGTTGGACTTGACGGTGCCCGTCATGGCCACCATGACGCGCACGTGGAACGGCTTAAGCTCGAGGCGCAGCGTGCGCGAGTAGCCGTCCAGCGCAGCCTTGGTCGAGGAGTAGACGGACGCGAAGAGGTACGGGACAATGGCCGAGACGGACGAGATGTTGATGATGAGGCCACGGGCAGGGATGAGGAGTGGAACGAAAGCTTGGCACATGAGCATCGGGCCAAACACATTGGCGTTGAACGTCTGTTTGACATCATCAATGTCAATATCGGTAGCGGGGATAGTGTGGTTGACGCCGCTGTTTCCATCTCGGTCAGCTTCAGGGGTCCACGGCGCCAGTGATGGGCAGAGTTCTCACGCATTGTTGACGAGAATGTCGAGCTTTCCGGCAGTAATCTGCGCGACCTCTTCCTTGCATCTTTGGATGCTGGCCTTGTCGCAAACATCCAGCGAGACGACGCTCATGCCCGTCTTGCGCAACTCTCCAAGGACCTCGGCTCGACGCGCCGTGGCAATGACGTGGTATCCTTGACATGGCCATCAGTAAAACGTAGCGTGCCACAGTTATGAGCCCCCTCTCACCATTCTTCTGGAATTCAGTTGCAATGGCGTGACCGATGCCACCGGGAGAGCACCTTTGATAGAATAGTTAGACCCAACCCTGCGTAGTCGGGCTTTATATGCGCCAACTCACCCGGTAATCAAAACGTATTTTGTGCTGTCGCTCATGTTTCAATGTTGAATGAGTGTGTAAAATGAACAGTTGATGACACGTTTGCGAATATTCGAGGGATTGATGAAGGGGAATGTTTGTTCTTTCTTATCCCCTAAAGTCCGGGGAACCCGATTGGCGGTTATCTCCATCGAGCTAAAACTCCGGGGGCGGAGCCACAGTCGAAACCCGGCCACCGATCATAATTCTCTCAGCTAATCACCTTTGACCCGGAGATTATTGTGCCTTGATTGAAATAAAAGTTGGTGCGATGCGACTCGGATTCATTATAAATAATCACGATACACTTTGTAATATGAGGGTGGGAGAATGGTGTTTGGTTGGGGCCTCATGGATGAGGATTGCTCCCGGTTACGTAGTCACTCACGTTCCTGATCTGAGCTACATGGTGACGCCTTGGACTGAGATGGTTGTTCAGCAATTCTGAACAATGTCAAATTATAAAATTCCCCAGAGGACTCGAAAACGTCTGCTGAAATTCACGGCCTGGTTGGAGGTGAATCGACGTCCGTGTCACCTCTACTCTTTTGCATATGCCCTTTGTTATATCAGGCGATTTGCCGTCATCACTATTGCTGTCCCCGGATATATTGGAAAATATGCAACACTCGTCACTACGCCAGCCAGCCTGTGCCCCGGGTCCGCTGATGAACACGCTCTGCTGGGCCAAATTCGAGCCTCGCCATAGACCGCCCGTCTGCCCTGCGGGGAGGTTCGATAATGCGAAGCCCTTCTCGTCATCGCGACCGGGCTGTTTGAACGCGGCTCGAGATTTTCTAATCGATTGTGGAGATGCAACTCCGAGCTCTTGTCTCAGCACTACCAGACACGGAATAATGGTGCCCAGATTCGCCTCAACCAGGGTCCAGATGCCGCGTGTGATGAAGTCGAATGTAATGTCCATTCTGTTTTTCAACGGGTGTTGGACAGAGGTGGTACGTAGAATCGAAGTCACCGTCACGCTGTGATATGTTAGCAGCTATCGCTAGCTGTTGGCAAGTACTGTGTCCAACTTACAACCCCCCCAGAAGAAACAGACCACATAGCATTGCCTTGTCGCGGTTGCCCAACTTGAGTTTATGAATCATTGGAATCGGCAGAACAATCATCATGACATTGGTAAGAATGTTCATGATGGAATTTGCCACCCAAAAGTGACCAAAATGTATGCATTTGGCTTCAACCGATTCGTCCCATGCCCCCGCGACAGGGACGCATTGGAAGATGGTAGCGCATATCGATCCTATGCTCCCCAATACGACGACGCCCAGGGTCGTAAAGGCCCCAACTCGAAATCGTGGGGAAGGAAACTGTCGTAAATATAGCAGGATCATTGCGACTTTGTTCAGACAATTAGTGATTTTGCATGGCGCCTGTGCGATGAAGAAGAACTTCAAAGCCATGTGCAAGTCATCCTTGGACAGATCTGCCTTGTGCATTCCGTACCCATGCGATATTGCCAATTGCACGGTGACGGAGACGACTATTGAGGAACACTAACAAGGACATTAGTTTAGCACAACAGCCACTTTCAAATACTCGAACACGAATAAACATACATATGAAGCGATAATCACTACATCATCCCACCCAAGCTTTGCCAACCAAAGTCGTGTTGAACACCGGACAGTAACAATGACGCCGGCGCAAATAATCATAACCAGCGACGTCAAGTATAACTTCCAGCCTTCATTGTCGTATTCACTAGTGGGAAATCCCATCGCGTGGCCTCCGACTGTCATCTTTTGAGCATGTTGTAGTGCCATTCCTGACACATCTGCATTGCCCTGCCAGTGGCAGCTTTACAGTGTATGTTTCAAGGGCCACTGGTGGTAGTGTCGAGCACACTCATGTCGATACTTTCTCGTATATGGAGGTGTTGATATATAGCAGGGGTTTCCGATGGTCTCTGCTTTTCTGTCTCTTTCTTGCTCTTGAGATCTCGCTTCAGAGGGTTCCAGTGTTTATAAGAAACCATGTACCTGTTCAGACAGACAACCGATCAAACATATGCATTGTCGATGCACTCAGACTCGGCCGACCTACCGAGGAGCCCGCTAGCTTCGTTTTGCGATAGAGACCCTGACTCTCAAAGAGGCATCGATGTGCTGGTCAAGCAACACTGAATCCCGAGGTGCACGTTCACCAGAGGCAAACCCGGTCCTCTCGCCCCGTGGCGTACGCCACTCATCAGTGAGTTGGACAAATAAGCTGCCTGGACAGTGCACTCGAGATCGCCCGAGTGTGTTCAGAGCATTGCTGGGTACCCGAAAGCAAGCGCTAACGAGGCGGCGAGGCTGGCTGCCTTTCGGCCTCGTCTTCCAGAACGAGCGACCTTCCCTTGTTCTGACTTGGCTTGACGAACACACGAACCCTGATGGGCCCTGTCTGCTCGACTGAAGAGCCAGCCTGTTGGTTGAACCTGGTGCGCAACGCCATACCAAGTTCTTTCCCCAACCACGGCGCCCGCTGGCCGAGGAGACTGTCTCAGGGGCATGACGTCTCGTGATACTTCAGCCACTCTCCACCCTCCCGATATCAGATGAGGGTGCCTGTTCTTTATTCCTCAAAGATCCATTAATATGCGGGACGCCGTAATCCTTGAACCTCCGGACTAGATTTCCACATCCGTTGAACCTGCCGTAGTGTGTCCAACTCAAGAACAAACGGCTGCCCTCAGGTGAGGCGCAACAGTCGGCACACTTTTCAGCTAAGAGTGGGAGGATGCAGATTCGCGCCTTGTGAATCTGGAATTCTGCCTGCCAGGCTTTATTCTCAGCCTGCAATGCATCATTCCTCAAAGGAGCCCCTGCTAGCGTAACGGACCTGTTCCTCGGCTGGCGGACAAATTCCGCAGATGACTGAGATAATAATTTCCTTTGCCATGCCCGCGAGATCTCCAGTTCTTGGCACTCGGCCGGTAACGTTGTCCCTGCTTGCTGTTGATAGACCTCTCGGCTGTTCCCTGGGGTCCCTTCAGCGGTGCGGGGGCGGACAAGCAGACTGTAATCTGAAGCACTTATTAATAACATTACAGATGACGCCGATGGAAGGGCTGGCTGACTATCCGTACCTAGTTGGAAGCTATCTCCGAGCGCGGGTGTTTGCTTTCTGCCCCTTGTCGTCACAGTCAAACTGCATTTTCCAAGCCTCGTCACGATGCGGATGCTGGTATCCGTACTCACCGCCGTCAAGGCGGAGCTGACTTCGGGCCATCGAAGCTGACAGCCTTGACTGTCAAGACGACAGAGGGGCCAGCGACTGTTCATGCCCGCGAGCAACTCGCCTCGAGTACCTGACATTCCACACGTACGCCAGAGAGTTGTGGTTTGCGCCACCAGAGTGTTTCAGAGACAACCAATCGTACGAGGCGGCGGACTTCGGATATGGGCTTCCCGCTGGCATCCTTGCCGTCCGTCGAACTATCCTGGCCTCACGCCGCAAGCACGACGAGTTCTGTCTTTTTTCGCTTCGGGCGCGGGCACCAATAGGAGCAAAGATTGCTTGACTCTCAATATTTTGGCCAAGACAACGCGGCGGTAGTGGTGAGTGACGCAAAATAAATTAGAAGACGTATGTGGCTTCAAAGCTCATTCTTGTAGGGTTTGCCAGCGGGAATACATGTGCCCGCACCGCCGTTGCCAAGGGTTATACCAACAACTCGTTACAAGCCGCCTCGGGTAAGGCTTTCAGCTTCCTAGCGCAATCCAAAGGAAGCCCTTTGGAAAGCTTCTCGCAAATGACCGCGCAGGTGGGAAGTTGTCACCAGAAGAATGTGTATTAGTGTGTACGATGGGCGGACTGGCGCAAGGTCAAAGCAGCTGCTACTATAAGATATATGCGTACAGCAGGGGTATCTTGCCCACCCAGAAACAGATCGACTCGTTTCATTTCGAGTCTTGTATCTGCCCGATTGCGTACCAGGCGAATATGCGCGGGAAGCACAACGTGGCGGCCTGGGTCTGGCGCTACTTTGCCGATTGGGACAATACTGATACACGTTGTATCCGAACAGGGGCGCATATCATGGATGCGACCTGCACATAATTTTCGGAGCGTTGAGCGATGTCAGTGGCATCCGCCCGTGGCAGTCCGCAAAGGATGCAATGCGCCCGTTACGTCTTTAGCATCGATCCTTGGCACACGATGGGGTGGCCTCGAAATGACGGAAATATTCCGTACTGCGAGTGTCACTGTGTATACGGATTAGAAGGAACAACTGCCTTTGAAGCCCTTGAAGGTTAATGCAGCTTGCTCGACCAAATCCTTGGGTGCACTGGGCACGCAAACTCCAAGCAGCGGGCGCTCGCTCTACAAAGAACGACGCCGATCTTGTCTTGAAGTATCAAATCAAGCCAATGAAGAATATTAGCCTTTATTTTATCGGCATTTATCTGACGTGTGACACCAAGTTTTTCACCGGGCAACATGAACAAAGAGTCCTTGCATAGAAAATTGGCCAAGCCACAATTAATATGCGTGGCAGCCACAGCCTTGTTGACGTAACATGTCAATTATCCATCAGAAATAATACGAGGCAAAACGAGATTGAGACGGGGACCCTGTTCGTCTCCTTTGGGAAAGCCCGACCTGATTCTGTCGATTCCTACCTGACAAGAGCCTTGTCAGCTGCCCCGAGATTTACGACACATAGTAAATGGGAATATTGTGTAACTCTAGCACTAAAAGCCTGCAAGTAACATCCTTTACTCGAGCTAATTGCCTGACGTGTATGGGCCTTTCAAGGAGCTGTCAGGCTTCTATCGATCTGGCGACACCTGTTGTTCTACCCGGGTCGACCCCGTCGCTCCGCATGCGTCTGCGCAACTCTAAATGGTTGACTCCGCGGCGGCGGCGGTTCTGGGGTACGATCTTGACTGTAATCGTCTGTATTGTGCTGATTGCGACGCTGAGCTGGCACTTTATCGACCGGAAGACTTCGCATCAAGGTTCGAGTCAGGGTTCGGGTACGGGCAGCTCTGGAGGACAAAGGAATGGCGACTTGATTTGGCGAAGACTCCCGTGGAACAATCCCCTGGATACACCACGACCGCTGCCAACGCAGGGTACCAAGCCCTTACCTGCGGTGCAATTCAAGTTTGATAGCGAGACAGACGACGAAAAGAGGACGCGCCTCGAACGGCGCGATGCGGTAAAGAAGGCCTTTGAGCGATGTTGGACGTCGTACAAAGACCGAGCATGGCTTCACGACGAGCTCAAGCCTGTAAGTGGTGGATTCAAGGACACATTTGGCGGCTGGGCGGCGACCTTGATAGACGCCCTCGACACGATGTGGATCATGGATATGCGCGACGAATTCGAGGAGGCTGTAGGCGCTGTGGACAAGAACGTTTCATTTGCCACCTCTTCATCTGGCAATGTCATCAGCTTGTTCGAAACAAACATTCGCTACCTCGGCGGCCTGGTCTCCGCCTACGACCTCAGTGGCGACGGGCGACTGAAGCAGAAGGCGACCGACGCCGGCGACATGATCCTCAAAGCGTTTGATACCCCTAACCACATGCCGGTAGGTCAATGGGATATCAAGGAAGCCGCCGAGAACAGGAACCAGACAGCTCCTTCCACAACCAGCCTGGCCGAGATTGGCACCTTGGTACTCGAGCTCACACGATTGAGTCTAATTACGGGCGACGCACGCTACCACGACGTTACGCAGCATATCAGTGACCTGCTGGACGCTTCACAGATGAAGACAAAACTTCCGGGCCTCTGGTCCATCTCGGTCGACCCGAGCCAGGCTCTTTTCGACGCCGGCTCTTCGTACTCGATGGGCGGCGGCGCCGATAGCGCGTATGAATATTTCCCCAAGATGATGGCTCTCCTCGACAATATTGATCCGATGTACGAGCGTTTGTATACGCGCAGCATGGCCGCCACACAGGAGCACCTCATCTACCGTCCAATGGTTCCCGGTGACGCCGATATCCTCATGACGGGTAATGCGAAGTCCAAGGACGCCACCAGCGGGCAGTCAACACTATCGGCTGTGACAGAGCACCTAACGTGCTTCGCGGGCGGCATGTACGCCCTCGGTGGGCGGCTCACGTCCAACGACTCGGACGTCGATATTGGCCGCCGCCTAGCTGATGGGTGCGTGTGGGCATACAATGCGACCAAGTCGGGCGTCATGGGCGAGAGACTGCTCGGTGTACCCTGTGACGACAAGGTGCACCGTGCATGGAACGAGACGGCATGGCGTGAAGCAGTGGGCAATGACGTTGCAGACGACAATCTGCCTCCAAAAGGCATAGCTAAGATCATGTCCAAAGAGTACATCTTGCGGCCCGAGGCCATTGAGAGTGTCTTTATCATGTACCGTGTCACGGGAGATAAAGAATGGCAGGAAAAGGCGTGGAACATGTGGCAGGCGATTGACGGCCTCACAAAAACAAGCCTGGCCAACAGTGCTGTGGACAATGTGGATTCCAGTGATGCCAAGAAGCAGGACTCGATGGAGAGTTTCTGGCTAGCCGAGACGCTCAAATATTTCTACCTAATATTTTCGGAGCCGACACTGATTAACCTCGACAAGTGGGTGTTGAATACAGAAGCACATCCGTTTAAACGCCTTGGGACCAAGCCGTAAGTTGAGGGCGGCTACACGGGATGGCATTCCGGTATGAATTTGGCTCCTCAGTGAAAAATGGAAACCACTTTGTATACTTTTGTACAATCAGTCCGAATGTTGGCCCAGCTAAGCTGGTGTCTTGCAGGCTGACACACACCTGGAGAAACAGAGGCTGTGAAGTGACAATTTTACAAAACAGAAATTACTTGTATAAAATATAGTGGCTTCGCTAGCTTGATTATGCAAATATGATTACTTGGAGACATGAAAGAAAGCCCCAAGTTACACGATCGGATCACTGTGTGCCATGTATTGTTCGGCTGGTTGCTAAAGGTCGTCAAAAGGGAAAAAAAAGAAGAAAGGGGCCGAGTCATGTTAACTCATGTATATGCCCCCATGCATAGTGCCACACAAACAGCCGTTTATCCCGTGGGCATGTACGGTCTGTACAGTCTAGAGTCCCGCGGCCGCTCCGCAATCGGCTGCAAAGCTGGCTGCGCCGGCCGCGGCGCGGCAACCACACCATGCGAGTCGAGCTCAAAGACGTTGGGCACGGGCTGCATCTGCGACGAGAACTCGACCGGACCGGTCTGGGGCGGGACATACGGTCCGGAGTACTGCGCATGCGTGGGCGGCTCCCACCCCGACAAGAAGTTGTGCTGCTTCTGCGGCGGCGGCTGCTGCTGTTGCTGCTGTTCCAGACCCGAGTCCGGGCTCGTGCTGGACAGGGCCGTGTAGCTCTGTTTGCGCTGCGACTTGGCCATGTACGTCGGGACGGTGTACAGGGGCGTCTCGTTGGCCTCGCTGTCAAAGCCGCCGCCGCCGCCGCCGCCCAGATGTGGTGGTGAGGGGCCGTGCGGTGGGTACGTGGTGGCGGCACCGCCGCCGGCACCGTGGTATTTTTCGGGAGTCAGCATGGAGTAGGTCATGGGGGGCGGGGAGGCGCGCTTGCGCTTGCGGACGAGGAAGAAGGCGAGGCCGGCAATGGCGGCGACGCCGACGACGGAGACGCCAGTCGCGAGGCCAATGGTGGCGGTGGTGGAGAGGTTGCCGCTGCTGCTGCTGTCTCCGTCTTTTTGGCCAGCTCCGGGTGATGGAGACGATGTAGGCGACTTCGTGGGGGCAGCGGTGGGGTTGGAAGAAGGGGAAGAGGAGGAAGCAGAGGAGGAATCAGAAGAGGCGCTGCTGGTAGTTGTGGTGGTTAACGTCGTCGAGGTGGTCGACGAGGTCGAGGTCGAGGTCGAGGTCGAGGTCGTCTTAGTGCTGCTAGAAGAAGAAGAAGAAGAAGAAGAAGAAGAAGAAGAAGAAGATTTGGCACTGTTGGCGGCGTCGACCCAGCTAGACCACTTCCACCAGAGGGGCGTACCCGATATATCGCACGCGCTGTCCATGGTTGAATAGACATCGCCCATGTCATTGCTGTCTTGTTGCACCAGGCACTGGATAGCCTTTTTGATAAACCCACCGCCGTTTCCGCACAGGCAGGTGTTGAGCTCCTTGGCCGTGTCGCCGCTGCACGCGGACGACTTGGCGGCCTTGGTCAGGCACGACTGCGCCGTCTTGGGGTAAAATTCAAACGTGGCATCCAGAGCGAGGGCGGACGGAGCGGCGAGAAAGACGAGTAGGAGGCATGGAAATGCCCTGCTGGCCAGGCCGTGTGGTCTGGTCATGATGTTGGTTGTTGGATATAGATGTGGTGATGATATTGATGTGGTGATGATATTGATGTGGTGATGGTTGGTTGATGGTGTAAGTGGGAGAGTTGGGAGTCCGTCGAGTTCGAAAAGAATTGACAAAAAGGTCCAGTTCTGTCACATGAATGTGAATGAAGAATTGCAAAGTGATGAAAATCTCAAGGACAAAAAAATAGGCAGCTTTCAAGCTGGAAGAAGTTGGCAGCAAACGGCAAGATACCCAGGTCCGTCCGTCAGCCTTGTGTGAACCGTTTTATATGGTTGGCGCCAAGTACATGGGGGGTCAAACGGGACGGTGTAAATGTACCGTACCGACCAGACGTTTTGCGCGCGGTACTGCAACGCTTCGTCTCGTCTCGCTTTCAAGAGACAAAAAGGAAATACCACAGGAATAGAAACGGGCACGGAATGAGAAAAGAAGATGAAAAATAGGGAGAAAGCCTGATTCGTTTTTTTTTCCTTTTTCTTTTTTTTATTACAGCGGCTGGGGCCTGGAGCCATGGCTCTGGGGGTGGCCGCCCTGGTTGGTGGGTTGGTGGGTTGGTGGGCTACAAGGCGGTGATCGGCGGCGGAGCTGCAGATTTGGAGCAGCTCATCAAAGCCCTTCCCGACCGGACCAGCATGCGGGCCGGGGGTGGGGCACCCCTTATCCTAACTTTGAATTATCTTCATTCTTTATCATTGGTGTTCTCCAGTCGTTGGTTTATTCTCCGAGGGGTAGAATCGCGGCCATCTGAAGTAGCGAGGAAACAAAATATATCCGTCCTTCTCACCGTCCGGCGAGAGCTCTCAATTCATCGCATACTCAGTGGGTATGTTACAATAAGGCTGCCCAACCAATCAACTCATCCAGGTCAGCCACCCACCACCTCCCTGCAGGCTAATATTGAAGGGGAGAAAAGCAATAAAAGGGCGCCAAAACTTATTCTTAGCTACAAGTTTTCCCTACTGCATGCAGCTGTGCATCCCGCCCGCCTAACCACCGTTGACTGCGACTGCTTAACTTGCTTGACTGCCAACTGCCAACTACTGAGTTCAAGTAACTTCAGCGCCAGCGCATCCTCGCCCACCTCCACCCTCGCAAAGTCTGCATGTTTAACTTATAATCTGTCAGCGGCTCATCTAGGCGTCTCCTGCGCAGAAACCGCAGACAAGCCTGGTCGGCCACCCCGTTGCTGGTACCCTGTAGCCTGTACCTAAGGCGTAAGACCAGCGAGACATAACTGATACCCCGGCCGCCTTTTTTGCCGACCGGCAAAGTACTGATAGTTGACCTGCAATAAGCGCCTGTAGGCAGTCGTATTATTAGACTTCTGCAATGGCTTTCCTCCAACATTAAGACTGTTCGGAATCATCACTGTACACACCAATATTGACATGCACACCCATGGGCTCACACGTGGCACCAGCATCAACGTGATAGTAAAACACCATCTGTAGCATACCCTTCCCAAAGAAATATATACATGGTAAGCATACAGCATAACGAAATAAACAATCATCAAGATAAACCCCACCACTCCTACAACCTCACCGTTGGCAGATGAGACATGTGCACCTTGGCCGCTCCGTACGGAACCAACCGATACGTCTTAACCTCGCTGATGCAGGTCCGGTCAGTGGGTACTCGATCAGGAGTGACATCCATTTTCAAATCCCACTTTATCTGGCAACCGTCAACCGTCATGAAATTTGCCGGCGCGTTGTACTCAAAGATGGGGTTGGCCATTGAGTCATCATCGCCGATACCATTATACCTGATAGTTGACGGATCAATCGCAACGTTCCACTCCTTGGTGCTGCTGACGAATTCATCGCGCAGTTCCTTGAAAGGCAGTCCGCTGAGACCAGGGCCTCTAGGGTCGTCGTACGAGTGAGGGAGGCTTGTCGTCTTGTTGTAGCCAACATCGAGTGCGTAAAGCAGGTTGCCGTAGAAGATGGCGACCGTCTTGTTGGCAAGCCTTTGCACTCGGGGTTCCATGCCGAGGGTGTAGTCAATAGTCGTGGTTCCTTTGGAGACGGAGATTTTTTGCATGCTTTTGCCATAGCTTGCTTCGAGACCGGTAGACGTCTCCAAAGTCTGGCGACCCGAAGTACTCATCATCGAAACTGTCGACGTCTGTAGATTCATCCACTCGGGTATGCGGAGGTACAAGTCAAAATTTTTCGTGGCATAAATTTCATAAGACAGCATGTTGGTGAATGGATAGTTGGTTGTGCAGTTGATTAACACGTCACCGCCATTGACCTTGGTCTGGACATTCGTCGGACCGAGAAGAGCATGACCGAGACCCCTGGAGCCAACATAGACCCAACTATGCGTGACAAATTTGGGATAGCCTTGGGGGTGGTTGACCGTGCAGCATGGGTACAAAGGCTCCAACCCGTACGTGGTAGCGACGCCGCTATTGGCCGTCGTGAATACCGGTGGCACGCTGCCGTCGGGCTGAATGGTGCTGACGGCAAAAGGCATGTTGGGCGACGACATGTACTGATGAGCCCACTTGTCACCAGTCATCATGACAGGCATGGCGTTGAAAAGCGTAGTCTCGGCGCGGTCTGCAAAGTTGTTGTCTCCAAGAACTTGATACATGTAGGCAAGGGAGTAGCTCGTCTCGACGGCAGTGCAAAGCTCACTTCCAATGTATTGCGAATCATCGCGCTGCCACTCGTCTGCAAGAATGGTACCCGAAGCGCTGCCGTGGTAGGTAAAGGTCAGTTCAACAGCATTCTTGCTGCGCTCGCGGAAGTAATTATGGCCTCTGAATCGCCACATGACACTAGATGCCTTGAGGCCTACAATATCTTGTTAGCTATCCGTCTTGTACATGCTCCAGGCATCAACTTGCCTTGTCCAACATTGACACCGTGGATGTACGGCGTAATGCTTTTGTCGCTAGGGTCGACAACCCTGCGATAGGTGGCAGGATCGTACCAAGCATCCCACTTTAGCTTCGTCTGGTCGTAAAACATGTTCATAGTATCCCAGAGCTGGTCATCGTTCTTGGAGGAATGGTTCTCCAGCAGCCATTGTATGGTGATTATCATGTCTGCAACGCGAGCCTGGCCCCAGTCACAGTTGACGTCTTTGGCGCAGCGAGTGAAGCCCTGGCTGTCATTGTGCAGCATCTTGTTTCCGAGCTGGAAGAACTTTTGCAGAGCGCCGACAATGCGCTGCTCCCATTGCTTGTCTGCCTCAGCGAGCTGAATGAGACCGAGGAAGAAGGGGGTGCGCGCCCAAAAGTTGCGATTGTCACCCGTCTCGGGACCGATCCAGCCATCATCGGCCTGGAAGCTGAGCACCTGGGCGGCAACATGGTGCACCTGGCGCTTGAGTCTGCTATCGTCCAGTAGGTACGCGGTCGGAACAAGGCCATTGAACCAATATGGTAGAGCCTCGTTCAGGCTGCTGTACTCGGAGCCGCCGCTGCCCGGTTTGTTGAGCCATGACGACTCCTTCACAAACCTATAAAAGTCGTGCTCGTGGCCGGCAAGACCGGTGGCCATGGCTTGCATTTCGCCTAGAAGCCATCCAGCTGGTTTGACATGTCCAACGGGGAGGGGAGCATATTTCCATGGCTTGACTGTGTTGGTCGCCATTGTCAGCTGCAGCTCATGCATGCAATTCCCCAATCACGACTGGCTGTGTGAAACATACGTTTATCGGTGACCGAGGTCAAACCTAGCACCGTCTGCGCAACTAGAGCGGCGTGTGTCAGCTTCATGATGTGAAAGAAGCAATTTAGGATGGCAGGGCAAAAAAAGCAGCAGCAAAGTTGCAGAAAGATGTGCCCGTATATATGTCTCGCCTCGTCTTGTCTCGAGGGCTTGGACGAGCCAGGATTGCAACACGAAGCAGGGGCAAGGCAGACCTGTGGTGGGTTCACGGAGAAGAGGGCAGGAGCACAGCGGCAGCGAGAGGCCTTACTTTTATCCCCAAACAACATGATATTAATCTCCGTCCAACGACGGCAGGAGAAACGCGCGGGGAGGGGGGGAATTGAATGCGTATGCGCGTGCGCGCACGGCAGACCACCACGACGACCAATGCTGGTGATGCAGGACGCGCCCGCAGACAAGAGAACTACGACCACGCTGATTGGAGTGACCGGAGGCGGGGGAGGGGAACGAGGAATCCAATAGATGCAGTACAAAGGACGCGGGGGGCGCGATGTCACCGGATGGCCTGATGAGTTCTGTTGTGTTCAGAAGAGCGAAGAGAGGTTGCAAGGCAACTTGGCGCATAAAGAGACAATGGGGTCTCGTGAGTTGTGAGACCGATCTCCCCCCGCCCCCCCCCCCCCCGCCGCCCTCCCTCGTGTCAATCTTGGTTTTAGTGTCTTCTCCCCGCGCCGCCACTTTTTTCAGGGCCCCAGCCTTGATTATTCTGGTAAAATTGCCCTTTTCTAAAGCACCCTTGGGCATGATTCGATTGGTGGTTGGTCATGTTCGTCAAATCTGCTTCGTTTGTCGCCTGATGCGGGTGCAGGAAGTGGCGCGAGGTTGCGCCGAGTGAAGAAGAAAGCCCCAAACTAAGCCTCCCTATGCCAATTAGATTCATTGCGGTAAAAAGCGACCGCCGAGACCTTGCGACTTTTTTTCTATTTTTTTTTTTTTTTGTCATCCCTTCATTGTCTCCAAGTTGTTTGGTATTCGTGTTGAGTTGCGGAGAGACAGAACTAGACGAGAAGAGCAAGGAGCAGCATCATCGAGGCCGAGGGGCAAGAGGCGGTAGCCAGAGCTGTAAAAACCGGCAAGCAAGAACACAAAGCAGATAACTTGACCCAGCAAAATTTCCTGTTCTCATGCAGTAGTAAATTAGTTTGGCCAGATACAGCAGCCATCTTAAGTGGCTACTGGTCAATTCAAGATTTACACGGCCCTCCATTTCTCTCCAACAAAAGGAACCTCTGTCTAACTAGTTAACTATTGTTAGTCTCCGAATTTCAGCAGGCTGTTACTGTACTAGTATACCTGCTTAATTACCCCATAGACCCCACGCTTTCAATATGCCCATACATCTTGCCCCTGCATTCCAGGCTTTTTCATCTCCGATATGCATAGTGACATATAGAATTCGCTTGCTCAGTATACACCAAAAGAATACCCCTTCTGATGTGACCATCTCACTTCACCTCTTCGTCCTTTGCCTGCACACCTTCCTCGTACAGTCTGCATTCGGCGCTCAATGCGTTTGTCCAAGCCCCTTAAGACCACTCTCAGACCGACTACGGAAGACTGCCGGCTTGAATGCGAACTTGACGTTGCAGCAAATCGTTGCCGTTGTTTCACGTCACTTGGCGGAATGTAGCACTGCACAGACCGGAGCTTTTTTTCGTTCTAGGCTGTAACCATCCGTGACTGTCGGGTATGCACTTCCGGACATCGCCATCGCGTTGAGTTCGCGTTGTCCGAGTTCGCGTTTCGCCACCGCGACTTTTCACATCGCTAATACCTACTAGTTTATCATCCCAACACGCTGTGCTTGACTGCGGCAACTCAGACAAAACTCGGTCGTCAGTCGTATCAAAAGGCACAAGCAAGACACTATCCGGGTTGCTTGTCTGCTTGATTTTGTTAGTCGGCGTCGTAATGTTGAGCACGCAAGATTAGAATTCCACGTAGTAAGTAATCATGATTTATTCAGCAAGCAAAGCATAACACGTTAAACGCCTCCCCAGGTCTATAATCATGGCTTTTATGTATCGTCTAACCACCACCGTCGTAGCGGTAGTAGTAGCACTTCTGGTTGTTGTTGATCTCTCCGAGATTGAGGCTTCGCTTCTTCGTCTGGTAGTTCTCCAGCTTGCGTGCGCGCACCTCTTGCTTGCGGACCGCCTTCTTTGCATCATCAGAGGCCCCAATCATACCAGCAGCTCCTCTCGGAACCACTGCCCGTTCGCGGCCACGCTCCCGGCCACGCTCCCGGCGGACCAAGCGGCCATCAGTCTCGTCATCTGAGCCAGGGCGCTCCGAGCCCTCAATCGCCAGACGCTCCGCGCGCTCCTCGGGCGTGGGATAGTTGGTGAGGTTCTGGCGGTAGTACTTGTTCAGCGAGCGGTGTCCAACCGATTTGCCCGAAGGCAAATGGAGTTCGAAGTCGTCGTGAAAGACGGCATGCGTATGCTTGTGCGCGCGCGAATGCCACCCGTCGGCCTGATGTCTTGGCCGTGGGTCGTCGTGCGCGTGATGAGGGTGCTTGCTGAGTCTATCATATTGGTGGTAATGGCCCTCTGCTGGTACTGCCGTGAGGTCTGCAGAGTCCAGCGACGATGCGGAGCTATCAGTTTCCCATCCGTCACCGTCAACATCACCATCCTCCTTGTCACCATCGCCGTTGGCCTTGGCCTTGGAAACACGAGCACCACCGGCGTCCTCGTCGGCCATCTCGTCATCACTGTCCGAGCCCTCGGGGTCAGAATATGTCGCACGGAAGTCGTAGAAGTCACCGATATCGAGTTGCTCCTCCTCAGTGCTATAAGGAATCTTGCAGTGGCCGGTATCGCGCATATGCGTTTGTGTAGCGTATACAGAAGCCTTTACCTTGTCGCAGAACAAGCATGCGTGACCTTGTCCAATCTTGGACTGAAGCTGCTGCAAGAGACCATCCAAATCTACCAGGTAGGGCTTTTCAGGAATGAACATGCCGTGAAACTTTTCCATGTGCTGGGCATTGAGGGGTACGCTGGGCGACTCGTAGTTGCAGAAGAGACAAGACTTGAGGGTCCAAGCTGGCTCCGTAGCAGTGCCACTGGCAGTTCCATTTTCAGTCGCGCCATCATCAGCATCTTCACTGGCTTCATCAGTCGGGCCAGGGTTGTTGGGGCGCTTAACGGGCGAGGGGCGCTGCTGAGACAATTTGGCCTTTTGAAGACCTTTGATCACCTGGTTGAACTCGTCCTCGGCGTCAGAGTCGACGTCGCCGTTCTTGGCAGCGGGAACGGACTCGCCCAGAGAAAAGGTAGAGCTGACAACGGACTTGGTTTCCTCCTCGTTGCGAGTTCCAGCAGCAGCCTCGTTCTGCTTGTGCTTTTGGCTGAGAATATGGTTTTGGTAGGCATTTTCGCTATAGTATGTCTTGCTGCATGCGCCGCAAGACTTTTCAAAGTAAGCCTTGTCTGTTTGGGCAGTGGTAGCGGCTCGGGCCTGTAACACTTTTTCGCTAAAAACTTCGGCCGAGATGGGGGGCAAGGTAGCGACACGGCGCTGGAGGTTGTATCGGCTGCTTGTTGTTAGGGAGCCATCCAACGACTTGAGCCAAGATCGAGGAATGTCTTACTGCCAGTCACTCTTCATATGTGCTTTTTGTAGGTCGATATTTCTGTAGGCAACCTGACAGGTGTTGCACGTGTACGGGTGAGACGATGGCGCTCCGGCACCCGCCGCAGGCTGAACGCTCGCCATATTGTGATGCCAGAAAAAGGTCCCTTGAAGAAGGACTTGACTCTATCACAGATCAAAGACGGCAGAGAGAAATGAGATAATCCGCGCTTCCCGCACAAAGTCAAGAAGTGAAAAAGATATGTCTTGGCGGGGGCAGAATTATTAATACTGCGTTGCTTGTGGCGATAGGTTTTTGGTGGCGGGGTCACTTCTAACGCCCCGTCACCGCTTACCTAGGTGGGAGAGGGATAGTGGAGCTGAACCTTGCCGGAAAGTTATGACGACAATGTCATGCCAAAGCTTCTGCCAGAATTCAAACAAAAGTATTAGTGGAAAAACAGAGAGGCTTGCAGTTTACTTTGGCCGGCACAAGAGTATTGTGCACATTTTTTCAAGAGACTGATCACCACCATACACGACCTCTTTCATGTCGGGAATGGCCGAAGCCCAAAGTACTTGTGACTCAGATTGAAAGTTGAACTGCAGCCAGTACATGATGCTGCCCTGCCTCTGACGAACCTAACCGGCAAGCCATCCGATCCTCGAATCGCCATACGATTCTATGTACTTCCAAGATTTAGCAGGAATCCGCTGCTGGCACGATATTCGTCTGAAAAGGCTGCATTACAAGTCACAGCACCGAGGAGTTGTAGCGTAGATCCGTTTCAGGTCAGCATCGGTCCGCAAATAAAGCATAATAAAATATGTATACCGAGAGAGGTGTCCAACGCGCTGACCATTTTAATCTAACGTAGCAAAACGTTTATTTCATCGAAAAAAGTCTGTGACGTCGTCAACATGTGTGCCTTGTGATTTGTGGGTGGCGAGTGCGCTATAGCTTAGGACCAGTTGTTTGATGTCGCCTCAAAATTGTTGTCAGTGTCTAGCGTCGCAGTGTTGATCTAATCGCCTCATCATATTTGTCAAATAGTCTATCGAAGGCGTTGGTATCTGCGTACACTGGCCACGACGCAACCGGGCTAAGCACCCAACTTGGTCAAGCCCCCCCTCCGGTTTAGCCACTGACGGGTGCGCTAACTGGGCAGCTGGGCTACCTACCGCTGGGAAAACTGGCAACTGGGCACTGTGCAAATGTGCAAGTAAAGGCCGCGCTTCGGTCAGAGCCCGTCGTCGACTCAAGCATAAACCTTTGTTCCACCATCCATCATACTCGACCCCCATCGCCAGCGTTTATTACTGCTCTGTTTGACACCCTTCTCTGCACCCTCTGCCGAGCAATACAGACTTGGCCACTTCTCTCCGATGAGCCGCTAGCCGTCACCACCATGAGTGCCCAGGCACCCCGGCTGCCCCAGCGCAGCGCCAGCGAGTCGAACCGCCCTCATGATGGGCCAGACGATGACGATGACGACCGATATGATCTGTTCGCTGGCCTATGGCAAGAAGCGCCCTTTGCCAGGCTTCCGTCCGATGCGCCTCCTCAACTGAATCCTTTTGTCCGCGACATTGAAAACCCTCGCCGCGTGTATGCAATCCACCGTGCCAGTCGTCGCCACGACTTTCAGCTCCTCGTTCAACTCTACATCCATCAGCTGCGCGATGGATGCGGTTGCGCTACTTGCGCTACGCCCACGTGCTTGAGCTGCCGGAAGCGTCTCGCCGGGAAATCACCCATCCGGCGATACAATCCCACGAGTGCCAGGACCTTGGCCGTATATCTCGCCAGCCAGGACAACCCGGAAAGGGGTATATGCCCATCGCTAAAACGCTCCAACACTACCACTCCTGCAGTCAACAACTTGGTATTCTCGAAATGCTCCATTTCAAAACCCGCCAGCCAGAAAGAAAACCAAAAGTCAGCCGATGGCGATGCCCGAGACACTATTACGAGGGCGCCCAACAAGTCACAGCTCAGGCACGGCCCTCTCGAGTCGCAGGACGCACAGCTGCGAGAGAGGCTCAACGATGAAGCGACCGACAAACTCGATGCTTCACAATTACCGACAGAAATTTGCGTCTCGGAGCGGCCCGTTACACGAGACTATCGGTCTTTCGCCGCCACGACGTTCGGCACTGTCGCATTCAAGATGATCGAATGGTTGACCCCGAATTCGCTAGAGGCTCTATCTCAGAAAATGTCCCATCTCGATTCCTCGTCGCAATCAGGCCCACAAACAGCGGATATCCCTTCTCCTGAGCCTCGGCCAGCCACGGGCAAGGAAGCACGCGACCATGATGACAACCACGACTCTTCGGCCCCTCCCCACAAGTCTTCGCCGCATCCTGCTGTGTCTGGCGCTGCAGACTCACGTAGCAATAAGGAGCCGCAGCCTACCTCGAAGCGGAATTCGAAGCCAGCTTTCCGCTCCAAACCGAGTACCGAAACACCACGGCGCAAATCTATCGAACCTGTATGCGTCACAGCCGAGACTGACAACGCCGCGCTTCACCGACCGACTCGTATCAACGGATACCATCCTGACAAGCTATCACGGAGGACAAAATCTCCGACTACCATAACCTTCAAGCCCACGTTTTTCGAAAATGTGCCTATACCCCCATCCGTTGCTGACGAAGTGACCGTCACTTCATCAGACGGCGAAGAGAGTACGAAAGAAGAGTTGTCCAAGCCCACGCGACCCGGTAGCAACCACGAACACAGACAGAAGCAACAGTCGGCTGAAGAAGTACAAGACGAGAATCTGAACGGCACGAAAGCCATGGAGTGCCCGCTTCCACAGACATTGTCACAGCTCAATATTGAGATTGTTGACTTCATCTGCGACATCTATATGGAGGATGAAACATCAGAACATCACTGTCATGCCACGTTAGACATTGACCACAACTACCCAGAACCACTGCGTAGGCATGGGCGTCTGGCAAGGACGCCCCAGCAAAGAGATGCCATGTGCAAGAAAGCATGGAAGGACTTTCACGAACAAACCCTCTTTAGCGTTCTCAGTGACCCAGCCGCATTGGTTTCGTCATTCTCCAAGGATGGCAAATTATTCGACTCGCAGAGTTTGTGGTATTGCATGGTGCGCCTTACCAGGGCATCGCCAAGTCTCGTTCTTCATAGCCTGTGGTTGTCGGCGGCTAGCTTGTTCTCCTTGCCAGAGACCAGCAATCGTGACGAAAAGGATAAGTCGCGACGGTTATCAGTATGTCAAGCAGAAAGCGTCGTGTCAATATGCTTCCACGCCCTTGTCGCACTCGTCCCGGTTGTCTCAGACTCAAAAATATTATACGACCTCTCCCGCACACGCTCGCATGGCCTCGCCCTGGCGAACAGCAGCTCATCGTACCGCCGCTCATCTGGCCTTTGCTTGAAATACGACGATGCATTTTCTAATAGCCTAGCTTTGCGCTTAGCACGCCGGCTTTTTCTCGCCATCACCATGCGTCAACAGCATAGCAAGGCGCCGCTTGGATCCTTGCTGGAGCAGCTTGATTTACGAAACACTGGGCTGGAACGCCTTCTCAAATTCACCCAAGAAGAGCGACTTTTACATGAAACAAGAGTACCTACTCTCCTGCTTGACTGGGCAAGGGCCGTCTTGTTGCACGAGTGGGATGGCAAGGCTCCATTCTTCAAGGATGGTACTTTTTACGGCGCATTGTCATTTATGGACACCTTCTGTGAGTCTTGAAATGGTAAAGTCAAGTACAAAGTTGCTAACTATGAGCAGATACAAACAGAAATGTTCTCTTGCTGGGAGAAGTACAGTTTCGGGTAGAATATTTTTCCGAACGCCTCGACACCATGCGTGTACCGATCCAATGGATAACGACAAAGTCAACAGATGATGTGGGAAATATTCTCGACTATCCCTATCTCTTCCGATCCGAAACGCTCGTTACGTATTTCCGATCCATCAACTTTGCATGCATGAGCCGAACATTCGAAGAAGCTAGCTCTTTGAAACGCCGTATGAGCGCCATTGTTGACCCTGGGAGTCTGATCACGAATCCGCATCACAAGGTTGTCTTGAAGGACATGCTGAGAACTGCTGCATCAAAGTACCTTGTTCTGGATATCGGCCGAACCAGTGTTCTTCGCGATGCTTTTGATCAGCTTTGGCGACGTCAGAAGCGAGAGCTGTTGCGTCCTCTCAAGATTCACCTCGGCGAGGATGCTGGCGAGGAAGGATTTGACTCTGGCGGCGTGCAGCAAGAATTCTTTCGCCTTGCGATCGCAGAGTGTCTGGACCCCGTGTACGGAGCCTTCACAGTGGACGATAGAAATCACATGGCTTGGTTCAAGCCCCATTCCGCAGTCGAGGACTGGAAGTTCGAGCTCATGGGCTTGCTTCTGTCCCTTGCAGTGTACAACGGCTTGACACTACCTGTCAACTTTCCCAAGGCCTTTTACCGCAAGCTGCTCAAACAACCCGTCGATCAACTCTATCATATTGCCGACGGTTGGCCTGAGCTCACAAGCGGCTTGACTACGCTCCTGGAGTGGGATGAAAAGGACGGTCTCATTGAAGACATCTTTGCGCGAACCTATGAATTCTCTGTTCAAGGCATAGGCAAAGAGTTGACAATACACATGCTCGAAGACAAGCACAAGGAACAGCCCGGCTCGCCCATAAGCGCCGACGCGGGTATGCCAGAAGCGCCGTACGTCACCAACGAAAATCGCGACGACTTTGTGACAGACTACATTCGCTACCTCACCGACTACTCTGTCCGCCATCAGTTTGACTGCTTCCGCCGCGGTTTCGTCGCCTGCCTCCCCGAAAAGTCGCTGACGCTACTCACTCCATCCATTCTGCAGTCCGTGGTCGAGGGGGTGCAGGAGATTGACATTTCGGAGCTGCGCCGCTACACGCGCTACGTGGGATGGGACACGTCGCACCACACGATTCGTGATTTCTGGTCCATTGTCAAGCGCTACGACGACCGCATGAAGCGCAAGCTGCTCGAGTTTGTCACGGCCTCGGACCGCGTGCCCGTCAGCGGCCTCAAGAATGTCCAGTTCATCATACAAAAGAATGGCGAGGAGGGCGAGGGTGGCCACCTGCCGACGGCGTACACGTGCTATGGCACGCTCCTGCTGCCCGAGTATCGTGATAAAGAGGTTCTCCGGGAGCGTCTAGCCATGGCACTGGAGAATGCGCAGGGCTTTGGTTTTGCGTAGAGGGGGGTCAAGAAGAGGAGCGGCCACCATCTCTAGGACCAGAACAGTCTTTATCCTGAAAAAGAAAAGCATACAGCGGAGTCTCGATCCCGGGGGCTTATTTATATGGTTCTTCCATGAGCGAGTTTTTGATATTTCCCTGTCTCTTTTAGTTTCCAGTCAATACTCAGATCAATAGATGCGATGTACACTATCTTCAAGGCTCCTTTGCGTGATCATCTCAACACGTGTTTCTACTCATAATTTAGTAACAGACTAGTCTCGCATCTGTCTTACGTTGAGATTGATTCTCTTGGTCTTCATCCAGCCCTCCCACGCGCTATACTGCCCGTCCTCTTGCGCCGGCCAGTTCTCGAGGTACTCTGGGCATGTATCCGGTACAATCTTGGGCACGCCATGCCACGCGCACCTCGACTCTTGCGTCATGTAGATGGCGTCCCCCGACCGCACCCTCAGCAGCAGGTAGTCCTTTTCATCGTCTGTAGCCGCCACAGCCTTGCATTCCTCTTTCGTCGTCGTCGTTGTCGTCGCCGGCGTCGCCACTTTGTTGGGCGCGATCATAAAGAGCCCGTCGCAGCCAAAACTCAAGCTCACGAGGCCCTTGTCGGTGAGCTCGCTGACGTCGCGGTGCATCATCATGGTGTCGCCCGGTGTGTAGAGGTTGACAATAGCGGCCTGCGCGTCCGTCGCGGGGAACAGCGCCCCCAGGAACCGCGCCAGGTCCTCCGGAAAGGCCGGCGGCGGCCGCGCCGGGTACACGCGCGCGGTCCAGTCGTACTGCCCGCCGAGCGTGACCCAGTGCAGGCGCCGCGACAGCACCTGCTGCGGCGTCAGCGGCTTGTGCACCGAGGGGTCCCGCGGCGCGAAGAGCGCGGGGGCCGAGGGTGCGAGGGCGAAGAGGGACCGCGCGTTGGGGGTCTCGCCCTCAAGGTAGGGGAGGTGATAGTGCAGGTGCAGGTTGGTCTGGTGGTCGGGGTTGCTGAGGTCCCGGTGCAACATCCTCTCGAGGACGGCTTTCTGCACGGCGGGCGGCACGAGGGACGGTACTACCAGAAGGCCTGCGAGTACATATACTGTTAGACAATGAATGATGTGAGTTGGGTGGGTGAGCGATGAGTTCTTGCCTGGTAGTAGGGGGTGGTGAAGAACGGCAATGTCTTCCCGGGCTTCGTCGGCGTATTCCTCGCCGAATTGCGAAAAGGCCTCTCGTCTTTGTTCTTTGGTGATGCTGCTCGTCTGGATGAAGCCGCTTTCTTCAGGTGGTTTGCGTGGGTCATCTATGCGTGGATGGTCTTTGACTTGTTTTGCGTCCATTCTGGCCCAGGATTTCCAGTTTGCCCTCATTTTTTCCGTCGGCTGCTCATGAGCGTCTATTTCTGTTATCGCTACCATCCTGCCTCGCTTCTTAGTGCTGTTTTGGATTGGACGTCTGTAGTGACTATATATCACTCTTTCCAAGTCTGTACAAAGAGAAAGTAGACAGGTGTATGAAGTGGTGTAGAGAAGTTTCCGAAGCAGTTGCTGTCGGCGAAATCGACCAAAATACCAGCGCCTAGGTCAACGTAACAAAAGACATGCTCTGATATTGGCAAAAAGTTGAAGCAATGGGCTAGAAGTGATTTTGCTAAAGTGTGGTTGTTACAGGGTGGGTGGGTGCCCGTGGAGGCGGAAAAACCTTACCTAAGAGCACTGCCGCATGAGATTCTCGTCTTCGGATGGGCCAGTTCATCAACAGGTTCAATCACAAACCCACAACACCGTGTACCCTTCTCATTTAACCCATATTATGAGCACTAATTCATAAAATATTGGTCAGAAATCATCACCATGCTATTTACTATACGCTAGCCTCATGCTTCACCTTCCTACAATGTCTCGACGCGCAGCTTCGCTCTCATGGCGAACGCCCCTAGCAATCAGAGTCAGCAAACGCAGCTTCGCGTCTCAAAGCCAAACACCACCCGCACCAGAACCGACCAACCCTCAGAAACCTCAAAAACCTGCTACAAAATCCCCACGACGGCAGTCGCTTGACTCCCCCGCCATATTCAGCAGCCTCGTCTCGTATGCGTCGTCGCCCTCGACGCTCAGCACGACTCGCCTTTTGGGGTCCAACACCCGCCGTGCCAGAGACTTCTTCAAGGCTGCGAGTTTCCTCTACTCGGCCGCCGAGCTCAAGGATCACCCGTACAATGTGCAAGTGCCTGAGATTGTCATTCTTGGCTCCTCCAACGTGGGGAAGTCGACCTTTCTCAACGCGCTGGCCGGCCGGCCCGGCATAGCTCGCACCAGCGCGCGGCCCGGCCACACGACGCTCATGAATGCGTACGGTCTCGGCCCCGCGCCGCCACCGCCGCCGCCGTCTTCTTCTTCCCCCGACAGCACGACGACGACGGCGACGACAACCCCTCCCCCGCCGTCGCCGCAGCACAGCCTCATCGTCGTGGACACGCCGGGCTACGGCTTCCGCAGCCAGGCGACGTGGGGCGAGACCGTGGTGCGCTACCTCGGCGCGCGCAAGGCCCTGCGCGGCGCCGTCGTCCTCGTGTCGGCGGAGAAGCGGCTCACGCCCGGGGACCTCTGGGTGCTCGAGGCGCTGGCCGACGCCGACGTGCGCACCATCGCCGTCGTGACCAAGGCGGACAAGGCGGACAAGGCGGCGGCGCGCCGCGACAAGCAGGGCGGGTTCTGGGCGGGGCCGTGCGTGGCCAAGGCCGCGGAGATGCGGGAGGAGATGCGCCGCGTGGAGAGGGGCGCGGGCACGGGCTGGAAGGAGGGCGCGGGCTGGTCGTCGGACGTCTTCGTGACGGCGGCGGGATGCCCGCCGCCGGGCAAGAAGGCGTCCAAGAGGACGCGCGATGCGGGCGACTTGGTGGTTGTGCATGACATGAGCAACAAGGCGGGCATAGGTGCCGTGCGGGCCGCGATTCTGGAAATGGCTGGGCTCGCGGCGAAAGAAGATGGTGCTGAACAGCAACCGCAAAATATTTCCTACACGGGCAAGATTGTTTCCTTTGACGACATTGTATGGAAGTCTTGATATAAAAGGATACGTGTATAGTGAGGTCTTGAAACGAAGGGACAAGTGAATAATTAGTCTCACGAACATGAGGCGGATATTAGCAATAGACTATGTACAATATACAATATATATATAT